>CM076577.1:1255287905-1255406128 GCA_034641835.2 Pinus albicaulis | reverse complement strand
ACGCGGAAAAGTCTAGATGTACTAGCGTATACACGCGGAAAAACACGGGCATAGTCGCGTATGAAGGATTTTCCACTGTTTTTAAGTGAATTTGTCCAAGTCTGTAGGAATGGGTGCCCATAAAGCCATGTAGCAATCATGAATCATGTCAAGGTGAGAAATGATGCTATAACAGATGCCCCCTAATATATGAGTTCAGAAGGGGTACATGATGGCCGAAATGTATTATGCACATAGAAAGAACTTCGCAAGGACAAGAGAGGACTTCACCAGATTTCAGCCTGCCAAAAGCCAATGAAAGAAATCAGAGAGTCAACACATGCTGAGGCGGGCATACCCATGCTCAGTCAAAAATACATCATATATATAGAAAGTACTGAATAGATCCAACATGTATACAAGTATAACCGAACTGAAAGTACATAGTGAATCATCTGAGCAGGGCCCGGAAAGACAAGTCTGTATCAATGTCCAAGTATCACATATAGAAAGCTGATCAAAGATAGTGCAACTGGATGTCTGATCAAGTAACTGAATCTCCAAGTACCAGATCATAAGAGGCGGATCAAACGGTACAATCACGCAACTCGGGGATCAACATATAAAATGCTGCTGTGCTGAACTGCAACATATAAGGGTGGACGGCAACACTGGCAGAAACTGAGAGAACTGTCAACAGTGAACCGAGAAATGCTGATGCAACCCGAGGTCTTCACCGATCACAACGGCACAATTCTACACCCTGGGAATAAATGAGCTGAAGTCGACCATGTGAGAAATCGTTGGATTACCGGGCAATGATGTTTCCCGTTAACCAACGCGAGACAACCCACCAATAATGATAATGAGTGTCAAGGTGCCCCAGTACAATCTGACAAGTGTGAATGAATGAGTTGAAGTCGAACACTTGAAAGAATCTACCAATCAGGAGGCAATAATGAATCCCCTCTGTCGATAGCGAAGAGTCTGCCACTGATGACTGCAAACCCTAAGGTACTGACAAAAAGACTCTAGATCTTGTTCCCAAAGCAATGAGTTGGAGTCGATGGGAAAAGATCTGCTGGAAGGAAGGCATTAAGGCATCCCACATCAGTCCAGCGCGAGTGTAACCCGCAGGCCAAGATTTGGAAGGAATCGGACGAAGGAGAGTGATGGAACCAAAACCGAAGTACGTTTCCGACGTGCACAAGATGAAGCTAGCGCACGGAAGAAACCCTCTGAACCAACCAATAATGAAAGCTGACACAGAGGCGAGAAATCCACCGATGGGGTCAAATGGAAATCCAGGTACTGCACGAATCCCAAGTGTGATAATGTGTGCGACAAGACGGGAAGGCCAAGTGAATAATGAGTCCAAGAGACATGATCACATGATGGCGGCTCGGAGCCACTGAACTCCCTTGAACAAAAAGAAGCACGACTCTGTGATGACCAAGGCAGTAAAAAAAATGACACTGTATAAGTCTGTCTTGCAGGAGGCAAAACAAACTCTCCATATGATGGGAAGAGATAACCAACCGGGGGAGAACTGATAAGTGAAACATGGTAAAGGCTGAACCTAGGTCAAACTAGAACCATCCCAAATGAAGGAAATATATATAAGTATATGTGCTTTGTTCAAGGGCGACAAACTGACTCTGTACTGCCATCGAAATAACGAAGATACACCCCGTTCCCGCTCTTTTTGTTATATTTAATTTTTTTGTCTTTTTCATAATAAGCCTGAAAAAGAATAAAGAATGCTATGATACAATGGATAGAACGAGTATCGAAAAAAAACAGATGCACTAGTTCCGGGGTTTGGAACAATCCTATGCTCAATGCAAGGTGGCGAAAACTGGTCAGTGATACTCAGAGGAACGTTCCATCCATGGGTACAAAGGTGTCAAGTCGTGATAGCTAAGTGCATGCAACGGTTAACTTGTACAGAAATTCAAGGTCAAAAGTTGGCTTAAACATCGAGTCCAAATGAAGCCGGCTAAAGGCCAGGATAAACAAGTAGCCAATATGCAATGCAGTAATACAACTGAACGACACCAGGGAGCCTCTAGGGTATAAGGCAGAAAAATGATAAGTGATGAAGGAGAAGAATGAAGCTTCAACACAGAAGACATGGCGGGACTAAAGAGGACTCCCGAGCCTACATAAAAAGCAGCATGGGCAACAAGTGATAGCGAGGAACTAACTATGAAGCCCATGTAAAGGAAGGCTCTACCATCAAGTCATGATTTTAAAAATCGGCGAGTGAAAATGGTATAATACTCATGACCTGATGGGATCGACCCTAAGGCAAGCGATCAGTATGGAGGCTAGAATGCAAGATGCAACGGAAAGTGATTCCCTAACCTATATGCCAGTGAAGATCATATACCTGCCGTGAAGAGTCTGAACACATGGGCCAGAAACCGGGAAAACGAAAATGTCAAAATGTACCTGAAATATACGAAACTGGGCACTTCCAAGCAATCGAGTTATACAGCATAAGACAGATCGAAAAAATAAGCACAAGGAAATTTTTGCGAAAATTTTCAATTTTTTAGCCATAAATACACAAATTACCTCTCAAATGGTTCATTATTGCATAGCTGATTTGGAAAAAGAGCTCTGGAGCTACAAACTTGTTTCGTCAAACCAGCAACAACCGACCGTCGGAATTCAGCGAAACTTCAGGTAGGCTCCTTATTCATCCTGTTGATTCATTTTGTCCGTTTAAAATTTAAAATTAAGTGGATTTTTACCTGGAAACCCTTATTAAAAAACGCGTACCTGGGCATACGCAGGTTCAAAGAAGGAAAGCCGCGTGTACACGCGACTGTGCACAGCGAAACTAGCGTATGCGCAAGTCCGAATTTTAAAAATGAGTTTCTAATGCAAATTTTAATGAATTTCTTCAGGATGACAATTTCATGGAGGGAACGCGAGCATAGTGCAGTGGACCAAGAGGTCATGGAAGACCGTTCAGCACAAAATGTCCTCCGAAACTGTGGATTATTCAAATTTTTCAAAATGCCCAATATGAAAAGTAATGTGAGATTGCTTGAAATGCTGGTAAATTATTGGGAACCGGATCAGGATTGTTTCATCATTGATCGAATGCCACTACGCATAGAGGTGGAAGATATATACTTCATCACTGGACTCTCCAGAAGGGGAGACCCAGTGGATTTGCACGGAAAGCCCCTGGGAGGGTTAACCGTGGAGGACTATGTCCAACTCTATTGCATAGAAGATTCCAAAAAAGTAGGCACACAGATTGCAATCAGAGATATCAGGGACTTGCACATGAAGATCCTCCTGTTCAGCATCGGCAGAGTGGCAGGATCTGCCTCACTGCATCAGGCGTCCAGGGCGCACATGAGCATAGCTGTAGAGTGCTTAATTCATGTGTATGATTGGTGCACTGCCCTGCTACTGAACATGAAACAACAACTGACCTCTATTCGCAAAACACATACAAAACACTTTGGCTATGGAACCATTTTGACTACATTCTTCTTCGAGAGAGTTCCAGCTTTGAGACCTAAAGTCATCTCAACTATCAGCAGCCCTCGGGACCCAAGAATTGCCCGTTGGGCAGACATGATGAAGAGACTGGGGGGCAGCGAGGTACCCCGAACTACCTGGGATGATGAGTTCTTCTTATGGTGGAGAGAACAGATCATCGCAGTAGATGACTATCCCTATGCAGGGATGGATTTCCGAGGAGATCCAGATCTAGTACTTCCACCCGGTGCAGCATGGGGAGCAGTCGGTAAGTTTTTTCAAAAATTTTAACTTATATGATTTTTTGGTTTTTTCAAATATGTATGAAAAATGAAAAAACAAACATGTTTTTGGATTGGATTCATAATGACCGACAAAAAATGATCATGTTTCAGATGTTGGACCAGTGCGTCCTGAGGGCCTAGCACGTCACAAGCGCCGCAGAGGTGAAGCAGAGACAGCGGATTCTGACAGAACCCTCCAGGCCGTGCAGAGAAACTTGGAGGGACTAACCCGCCAAATCCCTCTGGCTGCTGTGGAGGACTTACCAGAAGCCGTCCAGAGACGGGTTGTAGGAGTACCCCGGGACTGGGTTAGACTGTTCCGCCGTGTGGCTACTGCAGTGATGTTCTATAGGAACACTGGGCAGGGTCCTCAGGATTAGACAGATTTTCATATTAGATGACTGTATATTTTTTGAGACTGAACATGATGGGTCATAAGCCCAAGTTTTGTACGGCATTTGATGGATCCAAAATTTTGTGAAGTTTTTTGACATACTGATGATATATATACAGCGATATTTTGATGTGATGTGATAAATGTATCAAATGTATGATGTTTTTGATGATTTAGATTTTATTGTATTGAATGATTAATATGCCAATCTAAAGCTTGATTAGCCAATGAGTCAGCAAACCAATTGTCAGCTCGAGGAATATGAATGAATGTTAAAAATTGAAATGACCTTTGTAACAAACGTACCCTCGAGAACAATCGTAATAAAATTGGATCTCGTACCCGATAAGTGTTGTTCAACTGCGACACCACCAGCTGGGAGTCCAAGAAAACTACCAACGAATCAACACCCAAGGATATTGCCTCCGAGAGTAGATGGATGACTGCAGTGTATTCTGCTACGTTATTGGAAGCAGGACCAATGCAGACCCCTCTTGATACCAACAGCTGACCGGAAGGATAATGAAGCACCCAAGCCGCGTAAGCTAAGTTCCGGGTGTGTCTACTAGCACCATCGGCGAAACCATAATGACTCATGACATCAACACAACCTGCCAAAGCAGATCAAAAACATCACCATCCCATCAAAAATCGAAAATCAAACAGATATGTACAAGACAAAAACTACTATGTACAAAGCAAAATGCCAGGCCAAAGCCTAGGCATAATACTTCTTCAGATAGAGCCCATTTCGGGGCTCCGACAACTCGTTTCCTTCGAAGTCAACCAAGGTATACGCTCCTTTCTTAAGGACCCTTTTAACGATATAGGGGCCATACCACATCGACTTAAACTTTCCTGCCCCCAAGGCATCCTTTTCTTGGGCATAGACCAAAACAAGGTCGCCTTCGGAAAAGACCCTAGGCTTAACCGCCTTATCGTACTGGACTTTGACTCGGTTTTTATGCGCTTCGTTCAACGTGGCGGCATCTCGACGTTGCTCATCAAGATGTTCTAGATGAAGAAGCCGCTCTGCCAGACTAGAAGTGTCAGGAAGGAGCTCAACAGCCAGTTTAAGGGAAGGAATCTCGCATTCAATGGGAAATACGGATTCCACCCCGTGGACTAACTGAAACGGAGTAAAGCCAGTTGCAGTTTTAACTGACGTCCTGTATGCCCAGAGTGCAGGATATAGCATAATGTGCCAGTTGGATCTATGTTTATCAATCGTCCGTTGAAGAATTGTCTTCAAGGACTTATTCACGGCTTCCACCTGGCCATTGGCCTGAGGATAATATGGAGATGAATGCTCTTGCCGGAAACCCAATTTAAGAGCCAACTCAGCCATCATACTGTTCTGAAAGTGACTGCCATGGTCAGTGACAATCTCTCTAGGTATACCGAAACGAGCAATGACTTGATTGAAGAAGAAAAGAGCTGCAGTCTCACCATCGTTCCCAAAAGTATGCATAGCTTCGACCCACTTCGTAAAGTAGTCTACTGCTACGATAATGTACTTGTGACCTTTTGCCGAAGGCGGGTTACAAGTAGTATAATCCATACCCACTTTGTAAAGGGTCCGACAGTAACGACTGGAAAAAGCGGAGCTGGATGAGCGCGCATTTTTCGAGTATACACTTGACAAGGATGACACTTCTTGACCGATTCAATACAATCTTTGAAAATCGAGGGCTAGAAGTAGCCAGCACGCAAAATCTTTTGGGCTGTAGCAAGCCCCGATAAATGACCCCCACAAGCTCCACCGTGAGAATCATTGAGCACAGCCTCAGCTTCTTCGAAAGTTAAGCAGCGTCTTAGGATTGAATCAACCCCTCGACGGTACAAAGCATCACCAATAATCAGATAACTTTTAGCTAAGTGACGCAGCTTACGGCGCTCATCTTTCGAAAAAGAAGAGGGAAACTTCGCAGTCTGGAGATATACAATGATGTCCCCATACCAAGGATCTTGTGGAGAGATCAGAAACAAATGTTCGTCAGGAAAGGACTCATCATAGATCATCTCCTCTCCACAAGGCAACTCGGAGATCAATTCCGCAAAGACCAATGACTTCTTGGATTTGGCAGACATGAACTCTAGATCAAATTCCTGTAAAATCACAATCCATCTATTATATTTGCCCGAAATTACTCGCCTGCTGAGGACAAACTGAAATGGATTGGCAGCTGCCAAGACATAAGTTTTGCGAAGAATAATATAATGCCGGAGTCGCTGCACAGCATGAACTGCTGCTAAGGCTAATTTTTCTATCGAGGTGTATCGCAGTTCAGGTCCTACCAGTCCTCGACTAAGGTAGTAAATAACATGCTCAGCCAGAGCATCATCCTCCTGAACCAGAACCATACCAATGGTAGATTCTGCTGTAGCCAGATACAAAAGAAAATCTCTGCTATAATCGGGTGGACTCGGTAAAGGAGCAGAGGTCAATGCCTTTTTCAAGGCATCGAATGAGCGTTGAGCATAGTCGTCCCAAAGAAAAGGGACTCCTTTCTTCAACAGTCTCATATATCCCTTTGTAATCTCAGCATAGTTAACGATAAACCTCCGAAGAAAGTTAGACTTCCTTGGAGACTTTGAAGTTGACGGATTGAAGACGGGGGAGGCAACCGAAGTATTGCCTCAACCTTGAAGGGATCTACCCTTATCCCTTCATTAGACACGATAAATCCCAACAGCCGACCGGATGTTACCGCGAAAACGCACTTGTTCGGATTCAAACGAATTTTATAAAACCGACATCTCTCAAATATTTGCCGGAGGTGTCCTGGATGATCTATCCTCTTCCGAGAATGAGCAGCTAGATCATCTAAGTATGCCTCGATAATTTTCTTGATGTCGTGGAAGGCGTAGGACATGGCCCGCTGAAAAGTGGCTCCAGCATTTTTCAGACCAAAAGGCATTTTCTTATATGCAAACGTACCCCAGGGACAAATAAATGCGGTCTTATGTTGATCTTATGGACGGATAGTAATTTGATTATAACCAGAGAAACCGTCCATGAAGGAGAAAATCTCGTTACCGGCACACTCGTCAATAATCTGATCAATGAAAGGTGTGGGGTAATTATCTTTAGGACACGCCTTATTCAGGTCTCTGAAATCGATGCACACTCGAATTGTTCCTTGCTTTTTATCAACGGGAACGGGGTTTGAAACCCATTCAGTCAGAGGAACTGGGAAAATGAATCCCGCCTTAAGCAGCTTTTCAACTTCAGCTTTGATAGCTGTTGCCTTCCTAGGATTAACCGGACGAAGTTTTTGCCTGACCGGCTTAGCGTTTTCATACGTCTTGATCTCATGCTGGACAATAGATGGATCTATGCCAGGCATTTCCTCATAAGACCAAGCAAAAACATCCCTATACTCTTTGAAGAGCTCGGTATAGATTTGAACTTCTTCACGGGAACATTCAGATCCAATGAAAACGTTCTCGATAATGTTGGGATTCCTGGAGATGTTCACCGGGATAGTTGGAGAGATCAAAACCATGTTCCCTTCAGCATAAACCTGTGCTGGTGCTAAGGGGCTCAAGACTGGGTGAACAGGTCCAGGAGACTGAGGACTTGGAAAACTAGCTTCGACTTCGCTCAAGTCAGGTAGGAAGTAAGACCGATGATGCAAGTCATCCCACGGTCTCTCTATACCTGTCATTGCTTCCGGGATGGCCTCTTGAGATGGAAGAGTGGTATCTAGACAATCCTGGGCAGAAGAAGAAGTAAGCGTCCAAGCCGGAGCCACATCACCATCCAACTCTTCCGGCGAAAGAGGAGCTGGATCAGACTCTGCAGTGTCAACAACAGACTGATATGCAATCTCAGCCGCAGAAATCGGGAATGCCATTCCACCCACTTGCCCTTCCTCCAAAGTGGCGGTTGGGGAAGGTAAGGTCCAAGGGTCCGAAAAATAATGAGTTCGAAAGAACTCTCTTCGAAGGGGAGCCTTGGAGGATGAAATAACATTGATAGACACCTTAGGAGGAGGAAGATCAAAAGATCCCATCAGGGAAGAATACATTCCAACTCCCAGATTCTCAATAGGTGCCTTAGTATTGTCCAACTTAGGGACAGATGAGTCAGGAGGCGCATCCAGGTCTACAGGAGGACAGTCCAGTTGATCCACCGTAACTATCCTCCCTTCGTGGGGGAAACATGCTATCCGAAATAGTGAAGATGCAATGGCATCCATATCATATATCCAGTTCCTCCCCAACAGAAGGTTGTAGTCCAAGGCTGCATCTACTACCTCAACCTCTATGTTAACGGATTTGCCCCCAACACAGATGGGCAAAGCCGGGACAATACCATGGGGCCTATGAGAATGGCCATCGAATGCAGTAAGAATAGTGCTAGATGGAACAGCTTTGGGAGATCCTAGTGTCTTCCAGCATGCGAGAGACATCACGCAAGTAGAAGCACCCTCATCAACAACCGTGCGAAAGATATTAGTCTTCCGGTACGATGATTTAATATGGAAAGCCATATGATGAGGAAGTCTCTTCTTAAAGTTAGCCATATCAAAAGTAATCAGAAGAGAATTTTTCGGATCAACAGCCCCAATAAACGATGGAAACCATGCTATGACTGACGGACAAGGCCAGGTACCTCTGGTGACATAAGCACAAGGACTACTGCGCAGTCTTCGTCTGATCGAGTAGTTACGGGCAGCCCTCATGTTCGGATTAATCGTTGACACGCTTAGGGATGCAGCCCGGTGTCCAAAGGGCATAGACTCAACAGTTGGCTTCGTAATGTGAAGCGGCTCAGTAGCATCAGGAACTTCCTTAGCTTTCGAAGATTCCTCTCCGCCATAATCACGGGATCTCGTGGCGACATCCACGTGAGCACTCATCATAAAGATATTCGATGGAATTTCCCCTTCCTGAGGACCTCCAGAGGAAGCCCCAGGATTTTGATTCGCGCCAGCAATTAATTGCTGCCCTTGGGGAAAAGGGTTTGTTAGCACGGCCTGGGAACTAGAAGAACCCTGCGGAGATAACAGGCGCTGAGCATCTGAGTTACCGGGCAAAGATCGTGAGATGGTCTCGGCCCCAAGAAGCTTGCACGGAAATTTAACTTTCTTTTTCTCCTTTTGCCCTTCACCAACACGCTCGTTGGTCTTATTTGCATTGCCCTTCCCATTCTTGCCCTTCTTCCTGTTATTACGTCCCTTCTTCTTCCCATCGGACTGTTGATTTCCTTTGGGTTCAGAAGATTGGACAACATTAATGGACAAAGACTGGGAAGGTGAAGAATCAGCAGGCACAGCCTGACCAGAAGAAGCAGATTGTAAAGACAACTGCTGCAATTGAGAAAGCAGGCTAGCTGCACTACTACTGACCGATCCGACAAGTCCGTCACCATGCGGACCAGGTTTAGGTTTCGATAGATCCAATTTGGAGCGAGGAGCATTAGGCAAATACTTGTAAAGCATGCCAGACTGAGAATAGATCAATTCTAACTGCTGGGCCCTAAAGATGGCCTGCTCCTCGGAATATACCCCTGACATGGATACATCCTTTGAAATATCTGACTGAAGCGATTTCAAAAACCACTCGAGAAGAAACTCACCTGGAATATGGGCTTTGATAAGCCTCTTCCTTCTCCTCCATTCCTGAATATGATCAGAAATGTGAGTTGCCTCATCCTGCTTAAAATTAGCCAGGAGTTCGGTCCCAGCCTCATATCTGACAGGCAACTGGAAATGGTTAAGAAAAGTGACAGCCAGTTCTCCAAATGTGGCGAAACTGCCCCCAGTAAGCTCTCTATACCACTTCGCGGCGTTTCCAGTTAAGGTGCGCTGAAATAATCTCAATCTAATCGAATCGTCGATCAGAGAGTTGGATGAACACCATAAGTGGAATGTGGTGACGTGGTCTGTCGGATCTTCACCATTCTTACCTTCAAACTTAGGAATGTCTGAAGGAAGTTTGGTTGGAACCGGAGGCCAACCCGGACTATATCGAATCGGGTCATTGGTTAACTTCGCCAAGTCTGGCAAGTTTAACGTTGCCAGAAATGGTAATCGCGGCGGAGCCTGAGAATTCCATCCTTGATGGGATGGATTTCCCACATTCTGAAAAGAATAGCTTGGATTTGATGAGGCACCAGGCTGCCAGAAAGGACCCGTAGAAAACGGAGAAGAACCTCCTCCCCACGCCGAGTTACCAAGACCCAGACTAGTTCCCCCCGCTGAAGTATTGACTGAAGATGTAAGCCCCTGGTAGGGGTTCCATGCAGTAGATAGAGGAGAAAAAGACTGATAAGCACTCGATGCAGGGAAAGAAGCATTCCCTGGATGACTCGCGATGAACTGATTCCCTGCCCCTGACGTTGCAAACATAGGATTCCACCCCATAAAAGCAGTCGAACTTGGCCCCTGAGCCCAAGGATTAAAACTTTGGGTCTGGGACGTAAAAGGAAATGACCCTAAAGAAGGATTAGGACTAGGAATATGCCCGGTCCCAAAGGGGAAACCCTGAAAAGAAGCTGATCCACTAGCCATGTTGGACATGGGCGTAGATCCAGCTGCACCGGCGGTAAAGGAAAAAGAGGGATTTCCAGCAATGGACATCCCTGAAACAAAGGGACCAGATTGAGAAGCATATGCTTGGGTGCACCCAGAGCCAAACATAGCAGTGCTAGAAGCACTCGAAGATAGAGCAAGAGTGCCCCCTGCCTCGACAGAAGCAGGGGTCTGAATGCCCGCAGCACTCACGGTAGAAGCCGCGTTCCCAGTCGTGGCCATCGAAAGATAAGAAAGATAAGGAAGATCCGGCGGTCTCTCAGACTCCGGTCCGATGTACTCTATAACAAACGGATGATCAAGAGGAAGAGGAGATGGACCTGTAGCTGCAGGCTCAGGTATATCTTCTATCTGAAAATCTTCCTCCTGAGGAAACAATACCCTCGAGGTGAGCGAAAATCTCCTCTCGGAACCGACACCGGAATCAGCAACGAAACCTTCAGACCTTAGTGGAGGATCTCTCTCCACAGCGTCAGACTCTACAGGGTGAAAACCACCTGCTAGATCGCTCCTACGCCTTCTCGAAGAAGGCTCTGCACTCTCGGGAGATAACCCCCGGACTCTCGTCGAACGTCGAGGCGCTTGATCAGCCACTTTTACAAATTTATTATATTAGACTCAAGAAAAGTGAAAAGCTAGGCAAGCTAGGAGCAAAGAGCACTCACTAAAATCAAAACCCTGAGAAACAGCAAGCAAACAGCGTCCAAGTATTTCCGCTCCGGGTGATGAGGACCGGACACCAAAATACAGGAAAGCGAAGTATAGGACCTTCCGAAAGCAGTCTGGGATGATTAGGGCCCAGAACAACTAGCGAAGGTATCAGAAGCAGTTACGCCGACCTCCTAACAACAGCCTTTGCCGGCTCAAGCACCCAAGCTTCGCAAGGGCACCCCCCAGAAGTGCTGCTGGAAGTGATGCGACGTCTGCCTCAGGTACCACGGGTATTCCCCCCCGCAGTCACCTGTGTGGAACCTAGGAACAGCAACTATGGACACCAATCCGTATCAGAAGCTGGGCGGAACGGTCTTGAGGTTAGATTCAGCTAATCGGACGGGGGGTATCCCTCTTCTTAACCTTCACTTCCCCTCGCGCTTGACTCTCGGATGAGAGCTTTCCCAGTCCACTTCACGGAGTTGGATTTCGCTCAATTAGTAAACTTCTATGTCTGTTTGAGCGGCCTTGGAGAGTTAACTCTCCTCTCTCCTATTCCAAGGCCCTACAACCTAGCTAGTTGGTGATTGACACTAAATAACTTGCTAGTTGATTTTAGATTTAATCGCTTATTTTAAGGGCTGTTGTATTAAGTCACAAGGATATGGAGTTGAAACCAATGATGTTCTGACGCAAAAGAAATTAATAAAAACCTGACTACATGCACATGCAGTTCTTTGTCTTTCGATGAAGAGCAATTTCTATATAAGTTCTACGAGACTAAAAAATGTATTCTTCTTTTCGAATTACAAACTCACACTCACAAAAACTAAGAAGCTAACTAAATGATTCAATGCACCTAATGCAAATGACCACTAGCATGTAAATTCTAAGATGCAAAAAGTCCCTTGAAACAAGGTGAAATTTCCCAAAAGGCTCCTTCAGTTTCAACTAATCTTTTGATATCCAGAAAGCTAATTCTTGCAAACAAGAACTCTTAATATAAGACACCAAAATACTCAACAAGAAAAAGAAGAAATCAAAAGACAACCTCCCTTCACAATCAAGCGGGAAACTAGAAGCAAGAAAATTCACTAAAGTCCCAAAAGATGAAGCCAAACGAAAATGAAAAAGGCAACAACAAAAACAAAAACAAGAAACAATGTTTTTTGAGTTTTTGATATGCAAAACAAAAAGCAAAACAAATGTTTTTGGGCTTTTCAGTTTTATAAAACAAGAGCTTCAAGAAAACCAAGAACAACTATCTCAATCCAAGCCAAAATGAGACCGAATTTGAAGCATAAACTCCAACTATGCCCCCAAACCTTATAAAACTAATGATAGCAAGATCAATAAGGGCAACGGAAGACTAAAAACTCAATCAAACGGCCAAGAGAAATAGTGCAAATTCGTTGCAACACAAAACTCCAAAGAAACAAGAAAAGATCTTCGAAAAATGCAACAAAACCCTAGCTTATGAAACTCAAGAAAACCAATCGAAAACAAAGCAAAGAACGCAATGCAAAGCACAACACAAAAACAGAAGCGAGTCAATGAGCAAAAGCTCTCTGTTCTGGTAAAGCAGAACAGCCAAGAACGCTCAGAAAGCGATCTTGGAACTCAATCCAGGAGTGCTAGCACCAACAAGAACACTTCGCCAAAAGATCAGTTTTCGGGCAAACGAAAGAGAACCAAGACTTAAAACCACTTCTGTCACACTCCAGTAAGTACGAAGACACTGCAAACACAGGCCTCCACAGCCAGAACAGACCAAAAACACCAGAATCTTGAAATTTCAAGTCGGCCTGGGTATCGTGACCTTGCAGCTATCGGCAGGGCGTGTATCACGCGTGCATCGGAAATCCGTGTGGGTCTGACTTCTACACAAACTCGCGAATATCTGTGACTATGTACAAGAAAAAGCTAAGTATAAAAAAGGAAAGATATTAGAAAAAAAAAAAGTACAAGCTTTACAGTAGAACATAATGTTATCTCACACTTAACCCAGCAAAGTACAATTTTGTAAAGACGAGGGAAGCGCCAGCAACTTCTGCGTAATTTGAAACAACCCAACGGGAGAATCACAAAAATGTGATCCCCAGCGGAGTCGCCAGTTCTGTTTCGGGGATTTAACACCCTAGAGGTTGGTTGGGATTCAACCTCCACAGAGCAGGGTCGTACTATTTAACAGAGACTCACACGATCATGCACAGTCATGAAAACGAAATAGAGCAGAACGAGAGGTTTACCCGTTGGTCCTACGTTTGAAGTAGATCCACGTGGAGTTCAAACTCCCTGCAACCGTCCTTCCTCTTTCACCTGAAATACAAGAAGAAACCAGCACAAAGGACAAGTTGTACAGTATATTTCTACTCTATATGTGAGCGAGATTCATATAAAACATTAAATAAATCATCATAAATGCTTGTATAACAAATATTCTTCACACATTAAAGCATACACTAACACGTTTACTTCGGGAACAGCATGATACTTCTGTATTATAAAAATAGTACGTACAAAAGTAAGTGGAGAGATCACCTGATCCTTTGCTTTACTATACCTATCTTTAAAAATGGGGACAAAAGTGTTCCCTCTAACTACAAGACCATTATGATTAGCCACATCCTAGCCAAGCTATATCAACTCATTTTGGAAAAGAAGTTAGCCTTTGGCTTGAAAAACATGGTAAAAGGGATAAAGGGAATGTTGGTTTTAGGAGACATCAATTGACTATCGACCACCCTGTCACTCTCAATATCATTGTAGAGGAATGTTGCAATAGTAAATCCGATCTCTTTTGTTGTTTTGTGATCTTTATAAATTCTTTCAACATTGTCCCTCGAGATAAGCTCTGGGAGAGACTTTAAGAGATCATGGTTCCTCCTAAACTGAGGATTGTTGTGATCTACCTCTACGAGACTATCATTTCCAAGCTTAAGATCAATGAAGGGTGGTCTAAAGATATTAAATGCAATATCAGGTTTAAGCAAGGGTGTCCCCTATCCCCTACCCCTTTTGGTATTTACATTGATAAGCTAGAGGAGTGTCTAGAAACTACAGGTGCAAGGGCACCAAGCTCGCTATTATAATCATTACTCTTCTCCTTTATGTTGATGATATCGTTCTTCTTGCAAAAATCCATGATGACCTAGACAAGAAACTTAAGACTCTTCATGTCTACTGCTCCAAGATGGGTATGACAGTTAATACCGACGAGGCTAAAGTCATGATCATTAAATCCAAAAAGATCACCCATGGTATTTTCGTCTATGATAACCATTTTCTAGAGCAAGTTTCTTCTTATAAATATTGGGGTATTGACTTTCCTCATCAGCTGATCTGAAATGACTATATTAGTCTTACTGTGCTAAGGGTCTTTTAGTTTTAAAAACATGTGCATAATTGGTTCATTATTTTGCATAATGATTAAGGATTTTTTCCATGAATTATAGATGAACTTTAGTGAATTAGAAACATAAAATAATTCTAAATAACACTGAAAAACAGCGTAAAACAGAAAAATAAGTCACCTCATGAAGCTTACACAGTAGGCATGATGCAGCAGTTCACCCCTCCTGGGCTACATCTGCTCATCCAACTCCTAATGGCTTGTCCATCTTTTATTATGCTCAAAATTTTGCTATTACATGTATTTGAAGTGCTCTGATCATTGTTTTCTCTGCACCAATGGCTTCAGAATGCTCCAATTAGTCAAAAATGACTCTTCATTCACTCAGAATGGTAAAAAATTGAGCCTCCTACACTTTTACCTAATATCTCCTAGGAAAACTCCGCTAAATGTGGAGAACTCCAGTTAACTGGAGTTAAATTAGGGTTGATCGCAAAATTTGGCACGCCCATATCCGCTCCGCCTATCAAGCCATGCATTAAACGTTACATTTAGGGTGGTGGCCACATGCGCACCCCCAACCGTTAAGTGGCTTGACTGGAACACAACGGAATACAATTCGGAGTTAAATAACATACATACGTGAAGCGATCAAACAATGATATTTATAATAGAATGAAAATAACCCAAAACACGTTACATACACACGGAATTATTACTGGAGGGATCCACCATACGTCGAACTGATCACAAGCAATTTCAATTGCCTACCCGCAACTTTTAACTCTTTGAAATCGCTAAACCACAAAACTTGTGAAGTGTGCTATTGCACAATGCTGACAGGTGGCTCCCCCTCGTCACATCACATCCTTTGTCCTTATCGCATCGCATCACAACCCATTTTAAATACCGTGTGAACTCTTAATGGTATCCGCTATTATTTTTGAAATGTGAAATCGTGATTCATCATCCACTGTTGATCTGTTGCATGATCCAACGGCTCACGTCTGTCTCTGCCAATTCATCGCATATAATTATGTCAGACTTGCGAAGTCATCATGACCATTCATCTTTCACCCTTAGATCTGCAATTTAATCACGACCGCCTATTTCTCTCTCGGAATTCTTCTAAGTATTTCTGTCTTTAGTTGATTTCTCCTCATACAACAATCATTTTTTGAACCGTTCGCGGCGCCGAAATTAGGAAGACGAGAACTACGCAACCATCCTGGTTTCAATCCAACCCCGTAAATTTGAATTTTGAGAAAAATTTATGAACTTCTGATCATTCCTCCCCATTGGGAAGCTTTTGGACCCCAAAAGACTTGATTACCTGTTTAGTAAATGAGGGTACATCTCCCTCACCTTTTCAATCTCCATCCATTCTTCCTTGCTTGGTTTAGTGCCTTTGAGCCCAACTCGAAGGTAGTCAACACTTCCTCTATTTGATGCTTTTTTCCTCCTGTCAAGAATTATATCTTCTTTGAGCTCATCCAGAAATTCTGGCGAGAAATATTCAATAGAAGGTATCTGAACATCACTTCCTTGATCATCGATCAAAGGAGGGTCATACAAGCGTAAGTTTTCAACATTAACAGCTAAATACATTTGCATGTACGAAGACAAATCAATTTGGAATGCATTATTACCAAAAAATTTTATGATCTTGAAAGGACCATAGCGAATGGGTTTGAGTTTTTTACCTTCCCCTTGCATTCTTTCTTTGCTAATGTGCAACCCTACCTCATCTCCCTCTTGAAACTTATGATCAACCTAGTGTTTGTCATGCCTTTCTTTGTATTTTCTTTGACTTTTCTCAAGTTGTTCTTGAACTTGTTGATGTATCCTCTGAATTTTCTCAATGAACTTTCGAGCCTTATCAATATCACTATGGCCATCAATTGCAACTCCTTCCCAAAGATGAAGTCTAATGGTGATTTTGGAAAATACCCAAAGCATGCTTCAAAAGGTGATGTTTGTGTTGAAGAGTGCTTTACCCGGTTGTAAGCATGTTGAATGTAATGCAGTTGTTCATCCCACAATTTAGGATGTTTGCTGCAATATCCTCTCAATTGATGCACAACTGTTCTGTTCACCACTTTGGTTTGTCCATCTATTTGTGGATGAAAAGCAGTACTCTTTTTCAATTTTGTGTTCATCATCCTCCATAGATTTGACCAAAAATTCCCAATGATCCTGGAATCCCTGTCACTAAAAATAGAAGTGATTAATCCAAAATGAACCCAAATATTTTGAAAATAAAGTTCAGTAGTATGTTTAGCAGTAATTTTCTTCTTACATGGCATAAGTATACACATTTTAATGAACCTATCCACAAATAAAAAAAGATAATCACGTTGCTTTCTTGACATAGGTATACCTCCAACAAAGTCCTTGGAGATGCTCTCCCATGGCCTTGATGGTACTGGTAGTGGCGTGTACAATCCAAGCTTCCTATTACTAGGCTTACTTGTTGCACACATAGAACAACCTCTTATAAAATGCGACACACTATCTATCATGCGAGGCCAATAACAATACCTCTATAGATGTGCCATTGTTTTTCTTACCCCAAAGTGTCCAGCAATAAGAGAAGAATGAGCTTCTCTCATGACACTTAGCCTCTCTTCTTGTGGAATACATAGCTTTCCCAAATGAAACAACAAATTTTTATGCATGTGATAATCTCTTTCTTCAACTTGATTCCCTTCACTCAAACTAGCATACACATCTTTGAAATCAACGTCATGTGCATATTGTTCTATGTAACTCTCATGTACAACAGAATCATTTTTGAGTAAAGTAGAAGCACTAATGATTGGTCTCGAAAGCATATCTACAAATTTATTGAATATACCTTTTTTGTACCTTATAACCAAGTGAAATTTTTGAAGACATCCCATCCACCTGAAATGTGTTGATTGCTGCAATTTTGTTTGCGACTACAAGTACTATAATGGTTGGTGATCGGTGTGTACAATAGTCTCTTTACCCATCAAGTAATGTTTCCACTTCTTGAAACTTTGTACCAATGCATATATTTCTTTGTCATATGTAGGATAATTAGTCACAACACCATTAAAATTTTCTGAATGAAAGGCGATAGGCTTACCATGCTGCAAAAGGACTGCGCCCATGGTATAGTCACTAGCATCAGTTTGTATCTCGAATGGATGTCTCAAATTTGGTAGTGCAAGGACTGGAGCTAAACTAATCTTGTATTTTAAAGCTTCAAAAGCTTGCTGCTATTTGCCTCCCCATTGGAAACCTTTCTTCACACTTGTCACTGCATGCATAGGAGTTGCGATGGAAGAAAAGTTAGCAATAAATTTCCTCCAATATTGAGCTGCACCTAAGAAACTTATTACCTCTGTAACTATTTTGGGTGTGGGCCAATTCACAATGGCCTCCAATTTAAAGGGATCAATCCTCAATTCTCATCCTCCTACAATATTTCCCAAATATACCAAAGAAGTATTTCCAAACTCACATTTTGACATCTTAAGAAACAATTTCTCTTTCTTCAAAATATTAAGCACTCTATTTACATGCAAAACATGATCTTCTCTTGTTTTGCTAAAAATCAAAATGTCATCTAAGTACACAATAACAAAGTCATCAAGGAATGGTCACAAAAAATTATCCATAACCCGCATAAAAGTTGTCGGTGCATTTGATAAACCAAAAGGAATAACTAGCCACTCAAAGAGTCCTTGTTTGGTTTTGAATGCAGTTTTCCATATATCACTTTCTGTAATTCTTACTTGATGATATCCACTTTGTAAATCAAACTTAGTGAAAAACTTTGCTTCTTTCAGTTGATCAAGAAAATCATATATTCTTGGGAGTGGGTAACTATTTTTTACCATAATTTTTTTCAAAGCTCAAAAATCTACACACATGCGCCAAGTCCCATCTTTCTTTGGTATCATGACTATGGGTGAACCGCATGGCGAGGTGCTTGGCCTTATGATACCTTTATCCAACATCTATTTGATTTGCCGCTTTATTTTATCATTCTCCATTATCGACATGCGATACATACGGATGTTGGGAAGAGGAAAATCCTGCTGCAACTGAATCTCATGTTGAATTTCCCTTTTTGGAGACAATCCTGTTGGCTCCTGAAACATCTCATGATGCCCATTAACCACATCATATAATCATGATTTCAACTTAGGATCACATCCCTCAAAATATTCATGATTAATATAAGCTTTAGGCTTAATCATAAGAAGAACAAAATTCTTACTTGAATTTACTAGCATTTGCCAAAGCAATGTTTGTCTTCTTGCGGTGTGCTCTAACAATGAACTCCTTTCCATCTTTGAATAAATGATACTTGTTATCATGGCGATAAAATATTTCTTTCTTGTCATAAAAGTAAGGACTCCCTAATAAAATACCATTTATGTCAGGTGGAACCACATCTAATTCAACTGTGTCAACAAAGCTTGTAGTGATTGCAAACCTGAATATACATTTCCTTGTAACATGTATATTTGCATCCTTACAAATCCAACCCAATGTATATGGTTTTGGATGTGGTATGGTCTCAAGGTTAAGTTTTTTGACCAAGTCTTCAGAGATTAATTTTGCTTGTGACCCACTGTCAAACAGTGTGTCAATCTTGGTATGCTTGGATATGACCCTCACATTAAAAAATTCTATTCTTTCTTCTTCATTTGGAGTGTTTATGTGACAGTTTGATGTATTAGTACTAGGTTTAGTTTCAATTTCTTTTCCCTTCATGTTCTTCAATCCCATGGCCGTAATTTTAGTCTCATCACCTGAATCCGACCCTAAGTCATGTTGAGTTGTAGCAGTAGTTTTATGTTTCCCTTTGTTATTGGGTTTCTTTGGCCTCAATTCTGGATGTAATTTCCAAAAATGAGTTTCATCATGGCCTTATTTTGAACAATGTTTAAAAGTCACTTTTTCTCCCTCTTTATTAATAGATGCATTCTTTTTGTTTTTACCTTTTGGGGTTCTCTCCTTGGCTTTACCCTTAAAAGGTTTCTTCCTACCCTCTTCAGGAATGTTCTTCCCTCTGGCTTCTAGATGTGTGACCTGAACACAAACTTCATCTAGACTGGTGGGGTTAAACATGAGAATAGTATGTTTTAGGTAGCTATGTAAGCCTCCTATGTACTTTAAAAAAGCATCTTGGATTTGCAAATCCACCCCTAATAAAAGAGCTCTTCTCCTAAATTCCTGGGTGTATTCTTGCACATTTTGTCCCTTTCACTGCCTAAAGTTCTGCCAGATCATGATGGATTTTTGCATATGAGCTAATGGATAAAAATATCGTTAAATAGCAACAATAAAATCTGACCATGATAGAATAATCTTACCATGTTTCCTGATTTCCTCCTATGTCTTGGCTTCCCACCAAACAAGTGCTGCATCTTCCATTCTTAAAGAAGCTAATTTAATTTTTGTATCATCATCTTTAAGGTTTTGTATTCTTAAATAGACCTCCAATTATCGAATCCAATTATCTAGCTTGTCTGCATTTACTCCACCATTAAACATTGGCAATTCAAACTTAACATCAAGTTTTAATAAAGGATATTTACCAGTGCTCTTGGACTTGTGTGGCTGATGTACTGAAGAAGAGGTATAAGATGGTGATGATGATGATGAGGGTGAAGATGGTGGCTCTCCATTGTCTCCATTTCCTCCATTTCCTTCTTTTACTTATCTTCATCATGTTGACCTCCTGAAGAAACTTTTCCTTCCTTTTGGAGTTTAGATCCTTCTCCTTCCAATCTCTCATTCCTTTCTTGACAAAGAATTCTAACAATCTAGATCATGTCAAGAAATGCTTTCCTAAGCACTCTTTCTTCTTCCTTAGGGTAAACGTCGTCATGAATTTATCCTTCCTCATGAGGCATGCTTAATGGAGCTTCTGCTTCTTTAGGAAGTGAACTAGGTGGTGGAGATTGTGGCAATCTTGCTCTCCTTTGCTTTGGCTCCTTTTGAAACCCTCCTGCTTCCACCAATTTGTATTCTCCCCTTTCGAGCTTGAGCCTTGTAAGCATCTAAAAATTGCAAATAGTTAAACAATTCTTTGCACTAAACAACACCAGAGAAAAAATCTAGCTCTGATACCATTTGATCTGAAATGAATGTATTAATTTTACTGTGCTAAGGGTCTTTCAGTTTTAAAAACATGTGCATAATTGATTCATTAGTTTGCATAACGATTAAGGAGTTTTTCCATGAATTATAGATGAACTTTAGTGAATTAGAAGCATAAAATAAGTCTAAATAACACTGAAAAACAGTGTAAAACAGATAAATAATTCACCAGATGAAGTTTACACAACAGGCATGATGAAGCAGTTGACCCCTCCTGGGCTACATCTGCTGGTCCAACTCTCAATGGCTTGTCCATCTTTCATTATGCTCAAAATTTTGCTATTACATGTAGTTACCATACTCTGTCATTATTTTTTTGCCAATATCTCCTAAGAAAACTCCGCTAAATGTAGAGAACTCCAGTTAACTGGAGTTAAATTAGGGCTGACTGCCAAATTTGGCATGCCCCTATCCACTCCACCTATTAAGCCATGCATTAAACGTTACTATTAGGGTGGTGGCCACATGCGCACCCCTGACAGTTAAGTGGCTTGACTAGAACACAGCAGAATACAATTTGGAGTTAAATAACATACATATGTGAAGCGATCAAACAATGCTCTTTATAGTAGAATGAAAATAACCCAAAACACGTTACATACACACGGACTTCTTGTTGAAGGGACCCACCATACGTCGAATCGATCGCAATCGCTTGCCCGCAAATTTTAACTCTTTGCAAATTCGCTAAACCACAAAACTTGCGAAGTGCGCTATTGCGCAAAGTCGACACGTGGCTCCCCCTCGTCACATCGCATCCTTCATCCTTCTCACATCGCATCGCAACCCATTTAACATGTCGTGTGAACTCTTATCGGTAACCACTATTATTTGTGAAATGCGAAATTGTGATTCATCATCCATCGTTGATTTGCTGCATGATCCAACGGCTCACGTCTGTCTTCACCAATTCATTGCATATCATTATGTTAGACTTGCGAATTCATCATGACCGTTCATCTTTCACCCTTAGATCTATGATTTAATCGCGACTGTCCGTTGCTCTCTCGGAATTCTTCTAAGTATTTCTGTCTTTAGACGATTGCTCCTCATATGACATCGGTTTTTCGAACTGTTCACGGCGCCGGAATCTGGAAGACGAGAATTACGCAACCATCCTCATTTCAACCCAATCCTGTAACTTTTAATTTTGAGAAAAATTTATGAACTCCTGATCATCAGCTCAACTAGAATTATAGCATTGAGAAAAGAAAAATTCGAGGTTGGAAAATCTTATTATGAGCTTGAAAAAAATTGTAAGTCATTCGATCTTTACATTTGGAGTAAAAAAAGGTTCCTCTTTGAGACTCTCGTCACCCATGTTGTCTTATACGGATGTGAAGTTTGGGGTTGCAGTATATCTAGATATTTGTGGAGAAATATTGAGATGATTCAAAAGCAATTCATAACCTATAACCCCAAGATCAAGGGAAATACTCCCTATCCTATCCTTTTGATCGAAATCGTCATGTCCACCATTGAAAGTACGACTATGTTTAGATATATGATGTATAAGAATAAGCTTTATAGCATGTAATCAAAGAGGCTCCCAAAAATTTCTTCTAACTTTAGTCAAAACACCAACCTGTGCCTCTAGCTCGGGTGGGATAAGGATGCCCAGTGTTGGCTCAACCATTGGGGGATTAGGGAGGAGATCATCATGGGAAACAAGGATAATGTCAAAGATACTATTACCTCAAATTTTAAGGACAAGTTGTGGGATGATAAGGAGCTGGAGAGTAAAAGGGAGCTAAGATACTATAAGGAGGTGATCAATCCCACCCTTGATAACCATAATTATCTCTCTAAGTTGACCAACACTAAGAAGAAAACAAACATCGCTAGGATAAGAAGTAATTCTCATGAGCTTCAAAGTGAAACCAAGCAGTGGTCTAGTCCCAAGACTCCCTGGGACAATATAATATGTCATATTTGTGATACTGAGAAGGTGGTAGATGAAAAACACTTCCATTTAGATTGTCTGGTTCTTACTCACATCCGCTCTCAATTCCCTGTCATCAACCACACCTCCAATCTTTTTTTACTTATTAAGTCAACTCAAATATAGCGATCTTTGAGTGCTTCTTTCCCTTCTCCTTGATCAGAGAAACAAGATTTTGAAAAATGACAATTATACTCTTTTTCCTTTTCTTGAAATTCGATAAACCACATTATTCTTATTCTTAGTGAACATTAATCATCATCATCATTATTATTTTTAATATTCAATAATATTATCATTTATTAATATTTAATAATATTAATGTTTATTAATATTTAATAATTTTATTGTTTATTAATATTTAATTGTTTAATGTCATTATTTATTAATATTATTAATAATATTTATTATTATTATTTAATTTAATAATAATTATTTAATATTAATTAATCAAAATCTTTCTTTCAATCTTTCATATTCTCACTCTTCCACTCAATAGCTTTTAGAGAAAATAGCTTTATTCAATTGTATATTTCCCTCTCATGCACTTCTTCGTTAAAAGCTTTAACCGAGGGTTTAAAATTATATTTATAATTATAATTATAAACACTTTTTCCATATATATAATTATAATTATATCTTATTTATTATATTTAAATAATTATGATTCAGAGTTTAAAATTAAATTTCAATAAAATTAAATTATAATTTAAAATTTTAATTAAAAAAATAATTTAAAATTGTATCATTTTAGTTATTAAGATTGTTAATTTATTACTCAACAACTCATTATAAGGCAGGTGTAATTGTAATGTTACATCTCTTAATTGTAGTTATAGGTGGATAAAAGTGTCTATTTTAAAATACAAGCTAAATTTTAATTTAATAATTATATTAATTTTTTATATAATTTTTGCTAACATAATATATAGAATATATTTCTTCCCAACATAATACATAGAATATAATTCATTGATTGTTATCATTGTTATATAAAATATAATATAATTATTGATTGTTACCCATGTTATACAAAGAGCAACAGAATTAAATGTTTCCAACTATATTCACAAAATGCATTTCTTATACTATCAGACTGTGAATATCTGAATTCATTCATTACATACTGTAAATTTAAAAAAAAAAATACTATCTAATCATTATCAAAATCCAATCCACATTTTAACATATGTACAAACTATGGTCCGGAACTGATGACTGCATTGTACGCACCAACCTTATTTTTATGAGTTCAGTTCTAAGTCATGTGACCTACTGTACTGCAGATTATGTGACATAAGTTGTTAATCGCTTTTCCATTATGAAAGCACATATGATTAATGTTTTCACGTGGAATTATTGAGTACTAATCCACGGAACTATAAAGTGCTGTTATGATTGATTAACCACTCAGCATTCATAATTATCAAATTCGACTTTGGAAAAAGGGTTTTGTTATCTATGGCCTATCCGCCCGCCACATGGCTCGCCTATCTCCGTTGATTGCGACACGATCGGACGGCTCAGAGGCCTACGGTTTGTATTGACCCCCAGCGCTCTAACCGTTCCTATTCTCATTGTTTCTTCCGCGACGAGAGAGTTCTGAAGGCGGTGCTCCGCCATGGTTCCGTGTTGGGGTTTGCTAGGTCTCCTGAGACGGTGATGGCGTCGCTGCGGCCATAGGGCTTGCTTCAGGTTTCAGGTAACCCCTTTCGATCAAACTTAAACTCCTCCTGCGTTTTTTTCTTGCGGCCGGCTAAGTTTTCTGTGTAAGTTTAGTGGCGGAACAGGTTTATTCTTTCTACCCTGTAGCTTCTTCTCAGCCGTTGCGCTCAAATGGTTCTTTGTTTTTATTTAATTTCCTGTTTGGGTTTTGTTTTGAACAGCAGTGGTTCGGCGTTGCTAAAGTTTTACTCTTAGGGTTTTAGCTACGACAGGTATTTTCCTCTGAAGACAATTGATTCCGGCTCTGTTACAGAACTAACCCATTCCCTAGCAGGTTAACGATTTTCTTAGTTTTTATTTAGAATTTACTTCCACATCTCTAATGTCTTCGTTCCTGTGACAGGTATTGCCTTAAACCCCTACACCGCTCGGGTTTCCTGTCATCCTTTGTTTCCAGTTCGCACACGGAGTGGATGTTAACTCTCTGCGTGCGTCTCTCAGGTACACCAATTTTCCAACAGGGTCTTAAACTTCCTTGGCGGAATTTTTAGATGGTAGCTCGGCTGGGGTCCTGTTCAGAGTTGCCTGATAGGTTACTTAACTTTGTGCAGGATAGTTTTCCTAGTTCATGTGTCTTATAGCAATTGTGGCCGCGAGCCCCCTGTTGTATAATTATGTCCACTCCTAGTGGAGTATTTCTGAAAAGTAACTCGTGGTTGTGTTTACAGTTTCTGACAGACTCTATAATTTCTATATGAACTAAGTTTCTTACACAGTGTAATTTGTGCTACCGGTTATAGTTATTGTACAATTTTCAGCGAGGGTTTGACATTCTCAGTTAAACTTCATTTGTAATTATATACCATGCATTGACTGCCGTGAAGGCTATTTACCTCATCTATAGTCGTTTTATAATGGTGTCTGTAGTGGCTCTGCACTAGTTTTGGTTGGATTATGCAATACTGGTATTTTGGTTCATTGTTCACAGTTTGGTTCCAGTTCTTTGTTTCAAGCAGTATTCGTTTTTTCTTGCTACTGTTAATGAGTTATACTTGAGCATAGAGTCAATATTTTCCGAGTTGCTGTCATCAAAGCGAAACGAGTTTGCTTTTACGGTTCTTGGTATCTCTTTATGCTTATTTGTTCTCTTCTAACTGGTTACTACTGGCGTCCGGACCGCCCCTCATGTCCGTGTATACTTCCAGGCGGAGGACGACCAACCCTTAGCCAGGTCTCTGGCATGAAGGGTTAACAGTTCTCCTGTAACCCTGGCTTAGTTTGTTTTCCCATTAAAATTATTCTACAGAACTATTATAATTAGCCAAGAGGAAACGACCGTAAATAAATTTCTTGTTTTGCTACCAATTATTTCTTTCACAGATTTGAACTTTTCTTTGTAAGTGATATAGCAGTGGAAAGAAAACAAAGGAAAAAAAATACACATAATCTGTTTACTCTATTATCTACTGTAACATCTTATCTTTTTACTTTCTACTGTAAGAAAAATCTCTTTTCTTTACTGTCTACTGTAAATCTTATTTATCGACTGTCTACTGAAATATAATACTCCTACTTTCCAACTCTACTGTTCGTTAACAGACATTAAGACCTAACCTTTTATGATAACAAATTCAGTTTTTCTTTCCTGTTCACTGCTTATTCTAAATACCAGATAGCAGGAAACAAAAGAAATCAACAAACATCCTACTACTTAGTTTTTACTCATCTGGAATTCCGAATTCAACCGATGGTAGTAATATGCCTCCCTTCCTTGAGCTGTTGAACCATCACACAACTCCCCCCATGCAACAAGCCTGGGTCTCTGTACTACGCAGAGTGCTGGACAGAATCATAGGACAATCCGGTCCTTCTAGTCCAGGGAAAAACAGGAAGTTCTGGGGAGATCACGGGACAACCGGTCCAATCTCCAACCCAGTTCACCCTCTGCTCTGAAATACCTTTTTCAGTTTTTAACAGAGTTTCTCTTCCTTTCTTCACAGATCCAACCCCAAACTCTCCTCTGGATTCTCTATTTATCCCAGAGTTCTGTGGGTAACTGTGGAAATTGTTTTTCCAACTAACACCAGATCTTGTATTACTTTTACTTTTTACTTTTACCATCATTGTTACTCATGAAACTAATTCACAGTAAATTTCATCAATATAAGTTTTAAATTTGTTCCAATATTCTTAACTGAAATAAACATCAGTCTTAATTTATTTAAACAGAATAGCCTAACCATTCGTTCCACTCGTACAGTGATAACGAAGATCAAACCATACATAAATAGAATACAATCTCATTGTATTCTCATTATACTATTTCACAAGTTTAAATTCACACTTTGTATCACATAAAATTATATCTAGTTATAAAGAGTTGAAATTTTAATTTTATTAAAAAGATATTTTATTATAAAATTTATTAAAAAACTAAACATAAAAACTTAAACTATCTATATTTATTTATACATTAAAATATATTTTTTAATTAAAATTATAATTAAAAAAAAATCATCTATACTTACAAAAAATAATACTGAAAAATAATTTAATAAGACCAAACATTAAAAAAATTAAACTATACATTATAAAATCATTTTCTTTTTCTTTTTAATTGACCATTTTGTTTTTATTGTTGATATATATTTTCAATGTGCCCCGATATTGATTCTAATCGTTCGACGCTCAATTTTTGAACTACCTAAAGCCATTAAACCCTACAACAATCATCACACCCTCCGCTTTCTAGCTTACCCTAATACTAAATCACATGAGCCCTTATTTTCTTATCAAAACAAACACACCTAATTTAATTATTATTATCATTGTTAATAAAACATTTATAGTGTTGGGTTTTTGACTAATTTACAACCATGACTGGGACCTCATCATAACATTGCTCCTTTGTCCATGACTTTAATGTCAAGGTGATTTGTATATTCCAACTAATTTATTTATTTGAAATGCTTTATTCTATTTTATTATTATATGTAAATTTATTTGCATTGCACATCCTGAATCAATAGTTAAATTATATGCAGGACATTAGGGGTAATGACATGGATCTAAGCATCTACAAGGAGAAGGTTTTACTCAGTGTCAACGTCACCTCTCAATGGTAACTCAATGTCATCTCTCAATGGTAACTCTCCCTTTTGCTTCAGTTTGAGAACAAAAATTTATAGAGGATATAATTTATGTTATTTTTATTTTTTTTAGTAAAATAAATAATTATAGGGATTTGAATTTCTAATTTTAAATTTTACATAATACTTCATAACAAGTTAATTAAGTTACATATATAGGTTCTTAATATATATATATATATATATATATATATATATATATATATATATATAATTTGGTAGTACTTTTTTTTTTCAATTAAACAAAACAACAGGTTTACATTAGCAGAATATATACTTGGTAGCCTCAACCTACCCATAGGAAACCAGGTTTGTTGGCCACCTCAAAGAGTTAAAAACCAACCAAAATTGGAATAGTTTAATCATGTCTCTAGATACCTTTTAAGGCATATTATCTACTACTTTGACATATTGAAAAAATAAATGCTAACCACCATTTGCATATTTAAGAAAAAACAAAAACAATATACACAAACGCATGACTTGGAAGGAAATATTTTGAGCTTCGTTTCATTTTTATAAGACATTTTTTTCTCCGATTTTTTAAAGTGTTTTGGACTGAAGTATGTATTTTTTGCAAAAATTTTAAAATGAGTTCTTTTTAAATTAAATCTTTTGTGATGTTTTTTTTAATTGAGTTTTTGTCTAGATTTTTGAAGGAAATTTTTTGAACTTCATACCTATTATCATGGGAAATCAAGAAATTGCGTGAGAAAATATGATCGAACAAGAGACCCCGAGGAACGGAGAGAACAGGGAGAATCTCGCAAAAGAAAGAGAGAAGCATCTTCTAAATATTGAAAACTAACCCTGTTCAGGTTAGTTGCATACAAATGTAAATATTATGAATTTGATATTTAAAATTTTCCTAGTGTAAAATGTGTTCAAGCTTAATTTTTATTTGATGAACTAATTTGAAAAATATTTTGCAATGTAAACAGAGATATTCTCAAAGATGATGATGATAAAATTTTGAAAAGAGAAAGTGAAAGAGATATTGAACCAATGATTTAAGATGATGAAAATGTTGTGTGTGTTGAACGCATGCATGTATTATTAAAATTATACATATTTATTTATTTAGTTATTTATTGAATATGTAAATTTATTATGTACTATTCATTCGAATATGTACAGATGAAATCAATGTCGATGATGAGATGTTAGAAAATGTTGACACTCACACATATGGAGATAAAAGAGCTGACCATGTTATACGATATCATATTAAACACATTTTTGATACGTACTTCATAAAGGAAGATGTGACAGCTCAAGCCCAAATGTTGAAAGGTCTCCTATCATTAAGGCAATTAAAAGAAGCTGTGACTTTATTGGGTATTTGAAAATCAACAAAAGATAAAAAAATGAAGGAAAATGTGATACAAAATATAAGTAGTGCTATAAATTCAATTAAAAGATCTAGACAAAAAAATGTTTTAGTTGTACGTAGATCAATGCATATGGTAGTGGTTTCATCAAGTACTAAAGAGAATCGCTTGGTAAAATCTATGGCACAAGCATTAGGAACCTCACAAAAAACTTTGCACAAACACCGGAAATTTCGGTTGCAAATACATGTAAATGATGAACTCGCTTGTTGGAGAGCTATTTGTAGGAAACCATACAAAGATAGACTTGGATAAAATGTTAAAAAAACAATATATGAATATTGGAAGAAAAATTCACGTGTTTCGCCAAATGCAAGGGATGTGATGCGAAGAAGAACAACATGAAATCAATACGAAGAACATGAAAAACATTTCTTGGAAACCACTTAGATAGAGTTGTTCAACAAGTTCAAAGAAGAGAATTGTGAAATTCATGTCTCAATCAGTGTTTTTTTTCAACAAAAACCATGGTATGTAAAACCTATCACCATACGCGACACTTGTTGTTGTTGTTATCATGTGGAATTTCAGTTATATTATGACACATTCCTTAATTTTGGTAGAACATTTTGGAAAGATTCACCTCCTCCTTCCACTATCCGTGATTTCATATCTCAAATTCTATGTGAAAGAGAAAGCGATGAATTATTTTACGAAAAGAAATGTGTTGGTGGTAAAAAATGCGATGATTGTGGAAATTTGACTAAATTTCAAAACAAATATCATACTAATATAAATGATCAATCATTGTCCAACATGAAAGTGAAATGGAAGAGATATGAATATATCCATACATCGATTCAAGGTTCAAATAGTGCTAAAAGAATTGAATTACAAGAAGAAGAACTTTTTGTGATAGATTTTTTGAGAAAGTTTGAGGCAAAAATTTATAAATACACCAAGCATTCCCATAAAGCTTGATGGCAACACTTGCAATTCAAAAATTCCCATGAAGTTTTTCCACCAGGGACCATTTTGTCAGTAATTGATTTTGCAGAAAACTACACATTTGTTCCACAAAAAGGAATTCATAGTGAATACTATCATTCTGACCAAGTCTCCATGCTCGTCCATATTCTATATAGACATGCTGAACAAAATGTAGATCATATAGAATGCACCAGTGAAAATTGGCATGTTATTAAAGAATATCACTTTTATATCAGTGACGATCGTACACATGATACATATTTTGTACAAAACTGTTTTGGAAATATTTGTGACTCCTTGAAAATTCGTGGAATAAAATTCAATGAACATTGAATATGGTCAGATGGATGCACAGGTCAATTCAAATCTTCGCGATCATTCTTTTGGTTGGGTTGGCTTCATAAGAAAACCTGCATTAAACATTGTTGGAATTTCTTTAAGACTAGCCTTGGAAAAGGAGAACATGATGATGCAAGGGGATGCATAAAACGAGCACTTCGAAGATATCAAATGAAACCCTCTGCAAACTGACTTGTGGACGCTAAAGAATTTGTTCAATGGTGCATCGCTGCTCTAATCCATGAGAATAACCGATCAAGGGAAGTGTGAAGGTACATTCAATTTAATTTTTATTGAATATCTAATTTTAAACAGTGTACATTTATCACAATGATTATCTTTCATGGTATTTTGATACCATATTTACATTCTTCTTTGAATTTTCCATATATAGGCTTTTTTGGCATATTGGGATCGAAGATGTATATAGATCAATTGGAAATGATGTTGAAACAATAAAAGGGACTCGAAATTGGATTCAATTAAAAAAAGTTGTCCACAAATGTATTTGCATTGGATAAAAGAAAATATTATTGTTTTTGTCATGTTTGCATAGACAACACAGAATCCAATGATGTTTGTGAAAAAAAAATGTATGTAAAATATTGGAAACATACAAAGCTAAATACAAAGGGGAAAATGTCCGTTGAAATGTTTGAAGAAATGCAATCAAAGGAGACTACAATATCATCCGATGGTGATCAAGTTTATGATCTTGTTAGAGAAGGTAACATTTGAATTGCTTTCAAATGATATCGATCTAGAAATAGATACTAAAATTATTTTAAAGTTAATTTTTCATCTTAATTATGATCTAAATTTAAATACATAAGTTTGTTAAGTTTGTTTTATTGTGCAGGAGATGTTTTTGCTGTAATTGCACCTACTGACAACGATGAAAATGTGAAGTATTATTTTATGCGTTGCACTGAACGAAAGATGAAATTATTAGAAAACTATAATGATCACGGGTTTCCATATGATAGAGGATCTATTATACTGAAAGGTTATTTTTTCAGACAAACTAATCAAAGTGGGGATTTGTTTACTTTGAAGACTATGAACCTGATGTCATAAGTTATCAATATAGTCACTTGGTGTGTGTAACATGCATAAAGTTGATAGAGGTTCAATCAAATAAAAAAACGAAAATTAAGAAATGGAAAATGTCAAAATCCGATCATGAACGGATCATTGAAGGTGGCATTCCTTTGGAATTTTTTTGATTGAACTTCCCAACAATTTCTTCTCTTTGGATTCATGTTTTAGAACTTCTAGAACTCAACTAAAAATTGAGCTGCCTTGTTATGTTATCTGTGCAAGTGTTTGCACATGTACATTGTTTTGGCACATGCACACTAGTATCAACTGAAAGTAGTTTTTCTTTACATGCATTGATGAGAAATGTTGAAAGTGTTGCATATATATGTTCTAAAAGTATTGGATATATATATATATATATGTTCTAGAATGCAATTAACTTAAAGTAGCTTTTCTATGTGCATTAATGAAAAATGTTGCAAGTACTGGATATATATGTTCTAGAATGTAATTAACTGGAAGTATTTTTTCTATGTGCATTGATGAAAAATGTTGCACATACTAGATATATATGTTCTAGAATGCAATTAACTGAAAGTAGTTTTTCTATGTGCATTGATGAAAAAAGTTGCACGTACTGGATATATATGTTCTAGAATGGAATTAACTGAAAGTAGCTTTTATATACATGCATTGATGAAAAATGTTTCACGTATTGGATATATATACATTATAGAATGCATTTTTAAAATTTTATGATTGTTTGACACATCTAACAAGACCTAGAATCTTATGATTGTTTGTGTGTGTGTGTGTGTGTGTATTGTACTTCAATCGTTTTAACATATATATTCAAACATGTGTAAAATCATTTCTACATGTACATATATTCTTGTGAATTTTTTTTGTTTGGAAAATGACAACTTAAATTTTAAAAACAAAACATAGTATCATAATCACATGCCAAATGTAGTTCAACCATCCAAAACTTGAGTTTTAAAAACAAAAAAATTATATCACAACATTACTTCACATGCCATGCCAATTGTAGTTCAACTATCCAATAAAAACAAAACATTATATCACATGCCAAATGTAGATCAACCATCCAAAAATTAAGTTTTAATTTAACAAAATGTTATAGATCACAACATTACTTCACATGCCAAATGTAGTTCAACCATCCAATACTTGAGTTTTAAAAACAAAAACATTATATCACAACATTACTTCACATGCCAATTGTAATTCAACTATCCAATAAAAACAAAACATTATATCACATGCAAAATGTAGTTCAACCATCCAAAACATAAGTTTTAAAAACAAAACATTAATATAGATCACAACATTACTTCACATGCCAAATGTAATTCAACCATCCAAAACTTAAGTTTTAAAAACAAAACATTCTAGATCACAAGTATCAAGTAACATTGCTTCAAATGCCAAATGTAGTTCAACCATAACACTTTAAAAACAAAACAAATTATAACACAACATTACTTCACATGCCAAATGTAGTTCAACCATTCAAAACTTGGGTTTTAAAAACAAAACAAATTATAACACTTGACATTACTTCACATCACATGCCAAATGTAGTTCAACTATCCTAAACTTGAGTTGTAAAAACAAAACAAATTATATAACAATGTAACATTACTTCACATGAAAAATTTAGTTCAACCATCCAAAAATTAAGTTTTAAAAACATTATATATCACATTCACATGTACCGAATGTAGTTCACATAAAATATGTCCAAAATTTGTAGATCTCAAAAGTATCAAGTATCAAGTTATATATAAAAACATTATATATCACATTCACATGTGCCAAATGTCATTCACATAAAATATGTCCAAAATTTGTAGATCTCACAAGTATCAAGTATCAAGTTATATATGACTGCATCTAGATAAGACTATATATAAAAAACTAAATTTAAGACTAAATCTATTGAAAATACAATGTTGCACGTGTGAATGTGCATCATCCATCAAATAGTGCATGTGCATCATCCATCAAATACAAATGGATGTAGTGTCTCTCCCAACAAAGTCACGATCCTCGAGCTATCCTGCGAAGCATGGGGAACCTGTAGACAATGTGTATGAAAATTAAAATTTAATGTTTTAAAATTGAGTGAGAATATATAGAATTTCATGTAAAAAACAAAATGTAAAAAAAAATCATGTAATACCTCTTGAGGTTCCCTCTCCATTTGTTGCTCGTCTACTAAAACTTCCCCCACTAGAACATCTTCAATAGTAAACAGTACAATATATATATATATATATATATATATATATATATATATTAAAAAATTTCAAATGAAAATGCATATATAAACTTATTTTCAATAATATTAAAAAAAAAGTTAGACAACTTGTTCAAATGGTTGAAATGGTGTGGATGTTCCTATCTCCATCGCTAGAGTCCGTGGAGAAAAGAAATCCTCTATAGGAACCTAAAATTCAAAAAATTTAAAAGTATAAAATAACTCAAGATCAAGATCTCAATTTATAATAAAACTTTTAAACTTCAATTTATAAATTATAACTTAAAAACATATATTTAAGTGAAAAATTGAATACTTCTACTGGTAGATTTGGCACATCTCCTAAGAGAGGCTCCAAAAGAAAATCTCCAAAAACCTAAAATTCAAAAAATTTAAAATAACTCAAGATCTAGATATATCTCATTTTTTAATGGAACGTTTTGAGGTGGAATATATAACTTAAAAACATAAATTTTAAAGGTGAAAAATTGTCCATACTTGTGATTGTGGATTTGGCACATCTCCTAAGAAAGAAGAAGTTACATCTCCCAAGGAAGAAGAAGGTATCGCCATCCCAAAAACATCGGATGGAATCGGAATCTATTAAAACATTTTATTATATATATGTACATGTACATGTGTGCACAATTATTTATTTTAAAAATATCTCATCATGTTTCAATATATATACTAATAGATAAAAAATAATTGTACATTATCATGTTCACTTAAAAAACATTAACATTTGCCAACATATCTTGATGGTGAGAGCCATCTTGATTGTATGATTGATGGTGAGACCCATCTTGATTGTTTGAATTGGAGGCTCCGACCGTGATATTAACATTTTCTTCATTCATCAAGCGTGACAACTGCAAATGGTGTTAACATATAATGAAAATAATATTAAAAAAACACATGTAAACAAATTTGTACAAATTGAATGAAAATAATATTCAAATTGATGGCCACCTCGATGTGGTTGGCTAGCATCTTGCCCACCCTGAGACTATTGAGAACTAGAACGACCCTACTGAGAACCAACACGACCATCCGTTGAATGGCCTTTGGGGGAATACATATCACCACCTTCACGCAATCCGCCTGCACTTATTGATGGCCTTCTAAGGGAATCTGAACCACCACCAACCTCACGAGACAAGAGAGAAGCTTCATAAAAAAATATGAATTTATAATCAATTCAAAAATACATTCATACATATAATACATGTACATATTCATTGATTAAATCGCGTGAACCATACCACTATTGCATGAACCATGGGCATGCTCCATTGATGGAGTAGACACCCTTCTCCTCTTCGCTTCTAAAAAATAAAAAATGAAACTTATTAACAACTAATTTAACTCACAAAATTGATAAAAAATCAATTCCATATGTACACACATGTATGTATAGGTATGGATATTTAAAATTATATTTAAATACCATGAACATCCCTCGATCCCTAATCCCCCTCTAACGTAGAGGTATGGGATTTTGTTGATCTTCGTTGTTCATCCTCCATGATATATATATCTACAGTGGACATTTACAATTATTTTTTTTAATTAATATTTAAAATATATTCAAAATAAATTTCAGAAAATTAATGTAATTTAGTGTACACAAATTATGTAAAAAGCAAATTTCAAAGCACTGATTGATGTGTGAAACTCATTTAAGAAAAAAAAATTATAAAAATGTTAAGTTCACCAAATTGCGCTTTACATGGTGGGAGCATACTTGGTATAAAATTGAAAAAACACATGGTCATTAAAAAAGAAGCGTGAAACTCCATTTAAACATAAAATTGTTGAAGTCCTCACATTTTAATTTTATAAAAATGTGAAGTTCACCACTTGTTGCAAATGTGAAGTTCACCAAGTTGCGCTTTACATGGTGTGGTGGAAGCACACTTGGTATATAATTGAAAAAAACACATGGTCATTAAAAAAGACGCATTTATAAGTACAAAACACACACATATCCAAGATATGTTACAATGTCCATCAATAAATTTTGAAAGAGAGCGTCTCAACACTAATTCATCTTTGAGAGATGAATCTTGAATTTTTGAAGAAGAGCGTCTCAAAACTAATTCATCTTTGAGAGATGAATCTTGAATTTTTGAAGAAGAACGTCTCAAAACTAATTCATCTTTGAGAGATGAATCTTTCATTGGCATTGCCCCATATAATTCTAATTCATCTTTGATAGATGAATCATGAATTGGCATTGCCCTACGTAATAGATCAGCAGACATCTTATTCACATTTGTAAAATGTCTTATACTAAAAAATTGAAATTGGCTATTTTGTATATTATAATAGAAGAGAACATGTAACAATCTCAGTACAATACTCCTCACAAGTACTCAGTATTGTCTCCAAAAGTTACACACAAACTAGCTCAGTTTTGAACAAGTCACAGGTTCAAAACTCATCCACTAATTGCCTGCCTCTACTGCGCAATCCAAGTTGGTTCAATGAGAGATCCAAGTTCGAATCTCCTTGGCTTCAACTGCGCAATCCTCATGGGCAATCTCCTCCAATTCTTGTGCAAATCTCATGCACAACTGATGTCGCAACTAATAGCAAACTCACCCTTTTATCTACCTCTTCCACTGGTCTCCACTGAACTGTCCATGCATTGTAGTGAACTGATGTGTTCTTGAGTTGAATAATGAGTTAATAATTAGTTAATTAAATAATATTTAATTCACTCCACTCATTACTAGTGTATTAGCTAGTTAAACTAAACACAACTAGTTCAACTAAGTTAAACCGAACACAACTCCACCAACTGTCTCATCAACTCCACCAAACTCCGCCACTTGAGTTCTAACTGAAGTCAACCATGCATGAGCTCACCAAACCCCTAGGAATAGCGTAATTCCTTCTGTCAGATGCATGAGCCACATCCTTAGCTCCAACTGAAGTGCTGTAAGAAAATAAACTGAAGTTTAGAGTCCAAATATTATTAAGGGCTAATAATATTTGACTGACCTATTTTTAGACAAGCAGTCTAAAAATAGACTTCGACCTGTATGTCTAAAAATAGAGGTCCATATATTTTTACCAACTCGACCAATCATCTAAGAATAGCATACTGCAACTCCTAGACCATGCTCCATATGTCTAAAAATAGACATAGTCTAAAAATAGCCTGCGGGCCCACTTAGTGAAGGCGACTTCATTTCACTAAGCTCCATCATCTTGTTGCATTTTCAACATTTAGTTTATAGGAGAAATGACATTTACATGGCTTGCAAAATTATTTTATGCACTTACTAAAAACATGCTTTAAAGTTAATGGGAGAAAGCCAACATGACACATGCTTTAAAAACTTTGCCTAAGAATTTATGGGAGAAATGACACATGTACACAGTTTTCCTTAAAGTGGTTGTGGTTTATGGATATTAAAATGAAGAACTTCTATTTAGATCTGTTCCAGAGATTGATTGTAGGGGCATTTACTGGATATGTCACCTTTCAGAAAATATGAGATCCAGAGTCTACCTGGCCCTTTACAAACTCTGCCTTTAGAACTTATAGAAGTTAACACTACTTGGCCCTTTATAGAGTCTGCCTATAGAACCTTGTAGAAGTTAACACTCAACAAACAAACTGAAATCCTATGGAAGTTTAGCCACTTTAAGTTCAGTTTTTAGGCTTTAAAGTTTGCCTTTAATTAATGGGAGAAAGCCTTTAGTTTTAGAGTAACCTTACAAAATGCTTTAATGTGAAGATAGTACTTTACCTACAAAACAATGAAATTGAAGACTATGCTTATATATTAGAGTTCTATTATGACAAATTAGTTATGTCCTTAATAAGAAGTATGATTTAACACTTGTCAAATTGTTTAATAATTTATAATAATGTCATTTTTGGCTTGTACTATCATTCATCCTTGATATGTACAAGAATTTTACAACTTCAACATCAACCTACACTATCATCATAAATTAGTTATGTCCTTAATAAGAAGTATGATTTAGCACTTATCAAATTGTTTAATAATTTATAATAATTGATATGTACAAGAATTTTACAACTTCAACATCAACCTACACTATCATCATATCACTATAGCCATGTCAATTTAGATTATTTATATCCATTACATCATAAAACACTCCACTTTTAACATTTTAAAAGAATAAAGCAACATGGAAGGTGTTAATTTAGGTACATTAATACACTCCACTTTTAACATTTTACAAGAATAAAGCAACATGGAGGGTGTAAATTTAGGTACATTAATAAAATACAACCATGTCAATCTAGATTATTTATATCCATTACATCTTAAAACACTCCACTTTTAACATTTTACAAGAATAAAGCAACAAGGAAGGTGTAAATTTAGGTACATTAATAAAATACAGCCATGTCAATCTAGATTATTAAGATCCATTACATCATAAAGCACTCGACTTTTAACATTTTACATTTTACTCACCTTGAGTTTGAGGGATCCTATCCTATGGGAGTTCAATACAGCCATGTCAATCTAGATTATTAAGATCCATTACATCATAAAACACTCCACTTTTAACATTTTACATTTTACTCACCTTGAATTTGGGGGATCCTATCCTATGGGAGTTCACTATAGCCATGTCAATCTAGATTATTAAGATCCATTAAATCATAAAACACTCCACTTTTAACATTTTACATTTTACTCCATTTGAGTTTGGGGGATCCTATCCTATGGAAGTTCAGCTACTTTTAGTTTTTAGGCCTCAAAGTTTGCCTTGAATTAATGGGAAAAAGCCTTGAGAAATGACACATGCTTTAAAGTTAATGGAAGAAAGCCAATGACACATGCTTTAAAGTTAATGGGAGAAAGCAAATGACACATGCTTTAAAGTTTGCCTTAAGAGTTTATGGGAGAAATGACACATGTACACGATTTGCCTTAAAGTGGTTGTGGTTTATGGATATTAAAATGAAGAACTTCTATTTAGATCTATTCCAGAGATTGACTGTAGGGGCATTTATTGGATATTTTACCTTTTAGAAAAGATGAGATCCAAAGGCTACCTGGCCCTTTACAGACTCTACCTATAGAACTTGTAGAAGTTAACACTACCTATCCCTTTACAGACTCTACCTAAAGAACTTGTAGAAGTTAACACTACCTATCCCTTTACAAACTCTGCCTATAGAACCTTGTAAAAGTTAACACTCAATAAACAAAATAAAATCCTATGGAAGTTTGGCCACTTTAGGTTCAGTTTTTAGGCCTTAAAGTTTTCCTTTAATTAATGGGAGAAAGCCTTTAGTTTTAGAGTAACCTTATAAAATGCTTTAATGTGAAGATAGTACTTTACCTACAAAACAATGGAATTGAAGACTGTGCTTATATATCATAGTTTTGTTATGACATATTTATCTTGCCTAGCTAAAGTGTTATTATCTTCCTTTCCCTGTATATTTCAAGGTACTGAAAGAACGAATTTTCTGAATGGCATGGTTTTCAAGATGCGTAGTTATTTGTTGGTTTTACTTGGTATTATCGAAGGGCTAGACATTTCTGAAGGTTGTTTTATTTGAAGTCAATCATGTCATTTTGAAACAAAGAAAACTTAAGCGAGGAAGGTCGAAAATGAAAATAGTTTAAGGCAGTCCATTAGTGAGACTTAGTATAGCAGACGCAGACGAAACACAATCACTTATTGGACTGGAACACGGCCACATAAAATGCAGCCATATCAAGACATCTACTTATATGTTTATAGAATTTACAGCAAAGAAAACAATTGAAAGCAGGTGGTGCCAACCTGGAAATTCGAAATTCGGAGCCAAAGTCGAACAACAAGACTCTGCCAAGACCAGAGACGTAGACGTAGACACAGACGCAGGCTCGAAACATACAGCAGACGCAGACAAAACACGATCACAACAGACGCAGACGCTAATAAGCCTGAAACTCGTTAACAGCTCCGGGCTAGTGTATTTATAAACTAAAGTTTGGCCAGACTATTTTAGGGAATCTAGGAAGATATGTATCTGTTAGAAATTATAGGGAATCTAGGAATCTATTTGAGAATAAATTCATATAACCCGAGTTATGGTAGACATTGTCTATTTAGAATAACCCACATTATCTTGTAGAAGCGAAAATTGTGAGGTTTGATGTGAAGTTCACTAACGTTAGTTGCAGTATGAACCTCCTCATGGTATTTTTAACAATAAATATTCGACTATTCAAAGATGATGAGGGATCTAACTCAGATTTCATATTATAGGAGAAACTGGGAGGTCGTGAATACCCAAAGAAGGAGTTAAGGAAATAGTGTAAGAAAGATAAGCCAAATTTTACTGCCATTAAACGTTCATAGTCCCTATTCAATTTCGAAGCGAAATTGAACATAATTTCATACAAAGGTGAGATCAATGCACCCCAAAAAAAATATTGGTTGCATAAATTACATTTTGTTTTTAGCATTTATCATATAGACAAAGAAAAAAATATATCATTTGCTGGACTAAAGCTAGAGGGTTGTGCTATGACTTAGTCATAAAGTGATATGGAAACACATAGGTTGTAAGTTGATATGCCAAACACTAGGTGGGAGGACTTCAGAACACTTATCAAGTCCCAATTATACCCTATGAAGTGTGTAGAGGAGCCGTGGAATCACTCACGCTACTTTACGTAGACATAAGGGTGTATAAGAGTGTACTAAGTTCAAAAATATGGTCATATTGTTGGATATATTTCCCAAGAGCCCAAATGCACTCCTTAAGTATATGTGGGGTCTATATAACTATCTACAAAAACAAGTGATTCTTTCCAAGCTAAGGATAATGTATGATCCATGTGTATATGCACATTATCTAGAAACCATAGGCCAAAATAAAAGGTACTTAAGTGATTTGAAGAAAAAATATCACCAAGAAGCTTTGAAGGAGGGGAATAAGAACTGGAAATGGGGGGAGGATAAGAATAAAATAGCCACTACACATCCATGCAAGGGTAGTAGAAATAATTCTAACCATTGCAACATTGATGGTCACATTAAGGAGAATTATTGGACGTCTGGTATGTGTTATATTCTTTATGAGAATACCCCCATGCACTATATATTTTTCTAAGCATAGTGGTGGGAATAAAATGGGAGGAAAGGACCCCAACTTTATGGTTTCATAGAGACGAAAAATCCCCCACACATAGGTGTTCAAGGGCAGTGCCCAAAAAAAATGTTTTTGGGGAAAAAAAAATTCTCCCTTTATGATGGTTTTCATCACATGGTTTTTTCTTTTAGCATTTTTCTAGTGCATGGTAGTTTACCCCATGGTTCTACAGTTTTAGTTAAAGAACTAAATTTGTATCTGATCCAAGGTAATGGATTGGTACATATACATATACATACATACATATGTGTGTGTGTGTGTCTAATGGTCTAAAAATTAATATACTAATAAGAAAAATGATCTTCTCGTTTTGGGTTTCTCGATTAAATTATATGTTAATGCATGTGTTTTATATTGAATATTTTTCATTTTATTAAGAATCTATTTGAAACAATTAACTATATAAGGTTAAAACCTATGTTTTGTACCAAATTACTTTTGGTTTCAATGGGAAACTTTTATGGCTAATGTGTTTTTCTCGAAATGTGATAGACCCCATTAAAATGGGAGATATATCGAATTGATTCCTATGGTGAAATAAAATAGGTGAGTAGTTTAAAGATATAGATGCATAAATTCAATGAGCATAGTTTTGAGATATATAACTCCAAAATGGAATAGTCGTTGGTGAACAAATATCAGTGGATCACTATGGATATATGTGCTTCATTAAAAGGGATTTTTCTAGAATGATGGACTAAGTTGGAAAGAAGGGAAAATATCACAATACAATTGTGTCTCTTAGATGTTGAAGAATGTAGCTAGGTTCAGTCTTCATTATTAATATATTTTTCAAAAAGAATTTATAATTATTAAATGACTTATTAAAGCATGGGTTTCATGCTTGGGTCATATTTAGATTAAAGAACCCATTATGGATTTCTAGGTTAACAACTCTTCACTATGGAGACACAACTCTTCACTATGTCATGTCGGCTCATTTACTGTGGAAAAATAATATGTATACCCAGCTGAGGTTTTCGCATTACCAACACAGACTTTTGTACTAAAATTATAGAGATAGGTTCAGCGAAATTACAGGTTGAGATGGGTGACTTTAGGCTTTGGTACAATTACAGAAGGACTAAATTTCAGGCTAAATACAAAGATGCAATTCAGATGAAGTTTGTATTTCTTCAAAGAATAGTTTTGGTGTTACACATTTTTGAAGCTATTTAGTGTAATTACAGTTAATTAAAGCCACAATATTGGTGCTATTTATGTTTCATTACCACCAAAGAAAGGAGCTTGGATAAGAGAAGATTTCAATGTTATCTCATTCAATGAACTCAGTGCTAATACAGTCAAGAGTTATCACAGAGAATCTTTTGGTGTCGTGAAAATGGAAGGGTTATCCCTGGCAGTGTACCTACATCTTGTATCCTCTTTTATTTTTTAATTTGTATTAGCCTTGATGATAAGAAAATATAAATTTTAAGAACAAATAATAATAATGAAAACAACACAACATAATGTCATAATAAGGGAAATAATTTAACTGCCAAACCTATGGATTTCCCAACATTACATCGGAGATAAGGTCATGATCAAAAGAAAGTTTGAAAATCCACTTATACATATCCTGAGTGAAAGGTTCTTGAATATCATGTCATTTAAACTAACACAAAGATGGAAACTTCTGGGCTAATATCATAGTGAGCCAGTTCAGTCTTAAAGAAAAATTGAAGAAGGAGGATTGACGCTATATCTCAAAGTGACAAATTTGGATAAAATTCAAGATGTGAAGTTCAATATTAATCACAAAGATAAGCCTCAATATAAACGCAAACGCAGACGCAAGCCCGAAACACAAAATAGACGCAGAGGAAACAATTGACAGCATAATTTATAGTAATAGAATTTACAGTCATGACAACAATGACAACAATTGAAAGCAGTCATAGAATTACAGTCAATTGCCACACAAAATGCAGTCATAAAATTTACAGCAAAGACAGCAATTGAAAGCCGGTGGTGCCAACCTGGAAATTTGAAATTCAAAGCCGAGGTCGAACAACAATACTCTACCAAGACTAGAGACGTAGACGTAGACGCAGACCCAAAACACACAATTGATGCAGACGAAACACGATCACAGCAGACGCAGACGCTAATAAGCCCGAAACCCGTTAACAACTCCAAGCTGGTGTATTTATAAACTAAAGTTTGGCCGAACTATTTTAAGAGTTCGGCCGAACTTATATTGTCGATTTTCCAATCTCCGACCAAAAAATTGTTTGCCCACGAAGTCAGTACATCATCAATGTAAACGACAGAATGAGTTCGGCCGAATTAATTTCAAAAGTTTGGCCGAACTCTATAATAGTTCAGCCGAACTATTCTAAAAATTTGGTCGAATTGTTGAGAAAAAAAATTTCCGCCCCCGATTCTCACAAAATTCTAACCCAACTTCATGGGTTTACCCACCTATGAAGTTACTCATCGACCCCGACATATCCACTTGATTCATATTTTGGAGTTGGCGTTCCATTCGGCCTAAACGAACATTTTGGTGATGTTGCTGAAGGTGGATTTCCTAAATATCTCTACTCATTTCAGCCAATATGGAGGCTTCTTTTGGGTCTCCTCCCACCTCCTGAACTACTACAATGGCCTTTTCATTAAACACTTCATTGTCCAATAAAGGTGGATTGACTGCTTAAACAAGGACAATCTTCCTTTAGTATTCCCAGGATCAGTCAGCATAGGATCAATTTCATCGTCAGCGATATCTTCCTCAACTTTGGTTTTAAGGTCATTCTCCCATCCTAAAATCAAAGATTTAACCTGCCCAGGTGTTCCCACTGCATAGGCATGGAAAAGGTTTTTAGTTAGATTTTCTTCCCCGTTTACTTGATCCTATCTTTTCCTTACATTTGTCCTTTCCTTCTCTTTTTCCAGTGTTACCTTTTCTTGTTGGTTGTGCTTTCATCATTTTCTTTTGTAGTCAGTCTCCTAGCAGTTGTACCTTCACCCAAATCAACACCAGGGTTCTTCCCTAACGTGCAACGACCTGAGGTTGAAAGATGCTAGGATGACCTATACATGGAGACATAGCAACATTGTTTTTAGTTAGAGTAAATAAAATATTATCCTGTCATATGAAGGTCAGATGTTTCCATCTCACCACCTCAACCAGATTGCTAGTCTCTTGCTCTTCTACGGATATTCCAGTTCCTTTGTAAGTAGTCCTCTTCACAGCCAGTGACACCCTCTGAGCCGGATAGTACAAAGTCATGCATTGTGCATACTCAATAAGCTACAGGAGAAGGCTTTGTGAGCCTGCCTTTGTATTCACAATTATAGAGTATTTTCATTCCTTCATGTAGACCCAAATCAAAAATTTAGCATATAGAAGCCATGTATTAAGGATACCCGTAACTGACAACAGAACCGAGCCCATACAATGACTAAAACCAGAGGACTGTTCGACAAAACCCATGAAACCCATAATACTAAGATAAATTCTATGCATGGTAATGGAATCGATGGCAACCATAGACAACAATCTGGAACCCGACAAATGTAACAACTTATCCCTGGCCCTAGCCAAATGCCCTTGAGATCTATAAGAACTTGAAGCCTGAACTGGATCTAGATTGAAAAAATTACCATAACCCTTATCCCTTAGACAGTCATTGTAAGACAAACATGCAAGTTCATATAATTGAATACAAAACTGTAAAATTGACATGTGGAGCTATAAAATTGACATGCATTGCTGTATAAATGACATGCAGAGTTGTAAAGCCAAAGTTGTTGACAAAAGGGGTCTGAATGCAGGGTTCTATGAGGCACTTGAGGGGAATGCCTTGCAATACCTTCACCCACCACCTCTCCTACCTTTCTCATGCCCTTTCTACAGAGACCAACGAAATCAACAAGACTAGCCAATTTGCAGACACAGGGGAAATCCTTAGAAAACACTGAAACTGACTCTTTCATGGAAATAACAAGACAAAGATCATATAAGTACGACATATCAACTCTATGCTAAGCTCCAAACCCTTTATACTAGATTGTAATATAAAAACAAAATTATTGATTTTTTAATGATTTTTAATTAAATCTAACCAATTATATTTATTTATTTTTGTTCATATTTTTTTTATTTAATAAATATTTTAATTTTATTATAAAAAAAAAAACAACAAACAAACATATATCAACTACAAGTAAAACATTAAAAAAAAAAAAAAAAAATGGATCTTCTACATTTCAATGGTAAATCAATATCTCAACACAATAAAATTTCTTGATAATCTAACTACTCCCTCTAAACCACCATCATAGAAAAACCCCAAGTAATAAATGAAAAGTGAAGCAAAAATTATAAAATTTCTTGATAATCTAACAACTCTCTCTAAACCACTATCATAGGAAAAACCCTAAGTGATAAATGAAAAGTGAAGCAAAAGCAAAACAGCAGTGGTCCTTTTATTGCCCAGATTCAAACCACTGTCATGGGAAAAACCCCAAGTGATAAATGAAAAGTGAAGCAAATGTAAAACAGCAGTGGTCCTTTTATTGCCCAGATTCAAATTCATAAATACTTGAGAATATGCACAATCATATATATAGAATTACAAATTTATAAATACATAAGAATATGCACAATCATATATATAGAGTTACAGCCAATGTAAATCCATAATTTAAGAGGTTTTTTTTGCTTTGCTATCTCTAAGACACCAATCCTCATCTCCTGGGAGATCTCATTCGAACGATCTCCACACACAATCATAAGTATAAATGATAGTTCAGCGTACAATCCACTATAAGCTGCAGCAACATATTAATTCACACAAAACTCTCTGTGAGTGGCCACTTCACGGGCAATCCGTGAGGACACATTCTGAAATTCGACAATACTTTACATAAAAACACACGGGCAGGATGAACCCGAACCCGAACCCACAAGGAGAGGCTACAAGCTCAAATTAGGGTTTCGTTGTTCACTGCTCAGATTAAGTTCGTGGATCTCATCTGCAAACACTTTCAAGCTCTCATGGGAAGATCCTCCGCGTTCATCCATAGCCGTTCTTGCCAACTCCCCAATCTCCTTAGCCTTGCTTCTCTCCTCTCCTGCACAATCCTCCCCCATTATCTGTGCCACGGCCCTCTCTAAATCTTCTCTGTTCGGAACAACATTCTCGCCTTCACAGAGCTGCACGCCGATCTTAAGCAACTCTGTCACTAACATCGAATTGCAGAATACCCATAACTGACAATAGAACTGAGCCCATACAATGACTGAAACCAGAGGATTGTTCGATAGAACCCATGAAACCCAGAATACTAAGATAATTCTATTCATGGTAATGGAATCGATGGCAACCACAGACAGTAATCTGGAACCCAACAAATGTAACAACGTATCCCTGGCCCTAGCCAAATACCATTGAGATCTATGAGAACTTAAAGCTTGAACTAGATCCAGATTGACAAAAATACCATAACCCTTATCCATCAGACAGTGATTGTAAGACATTGATGCAGTACCTTTGCCCACCACCTCTCTTGCCTTTCTCATGCCCATAGTACAGAGACCTACGAAATCAAGAGGACTACCCAATTTGCAGACACAAGAGAAATCCTTAGAAAACACTGAAACTAATTCTTTCATGGAAATAACAAGACAAAGATCATATAAGTGCGACATATCAACTCTATGCTAAGCTCCAAACCTTTTATACTAGATTGTAATATCAAAATAAAATTATTGATTTTTTAATAATTTTTAATTAAATCTAACTAATTATATTTATTTATTTTTGTTCATATTTTTTTATTTAATAAATATTTTAATTTTATTTAAAAAAAAACATATATCAACTTTAAATAAAACATTAAAAAAAAAAATAAGCTTCGTTATTTCAATGGTAAATTAATATCTCAACACAATAAAATTTCTTGATAATCTAACAACTCCCTCTAAACCACTATCATAAGAAACACTCTATACCACCATCATAGAAAAAACCCTAAATGATAAATGAAAAGTGAAGCAAAAATTATAAAATTTCTTAATAATCTAACAACTCTCTCTAAACCACTATCATAGAAAAAACCAAGTGATAAATGAAAAGTGAAGCAAAAGTAAAACAAAAGTGGTCCTTTTATTGCCTAGATTCAAACCACTATCATAGGAAAAACCCCTTTTTCTGAATATTCCAAACACACAAGAGAATAGAAATTCCCTTCCTTTAACACAGAGAAAACATTAAAAATTTCACTCACAGACAGAGTTTCAATTCAGAGAAATTTATATTCCATATATATAAAAAAAACTGCTGTTACAATTCTTCCTCAACTCAGAGGGATTACAAAATAATTTAACTGCTGCAAACACAGTGTAAATCTATCTCTCTCTGTTACTTTAGAATAACACTCTGTCTCACTAAAACATTCACTGCTGTGAATACTCTGTTTCTCTGGAAAATACACTGCTGTGCAATTCCAAATTCGCACTCTCTGTTTTTCTAAAACACTCTGTTGTGTGTAATACTTCCGCTCTGTGTGTAATAATCAAATTACAACACTCTATTTTTTGTATTAAAACAAAAATATCTCAAGTTCAATTAATGCCATTAACTGACATACAACCACAAAATTCACCACTTGGAAAAACATTAATGGTCTCCATTAACTTCTGTCAGCACCGCTTACAATTCGCATTGATGGCAAATTGAATTTGTGGCATCGCTGTTCTTTCTTATCTTCCCGCACTGCTGTGCAATGACACTGTTCTCTTAAAAAAATTTACACTGTAAAATAAAAATTACATTCACGGCCCCTTTTGTTTTGGCTTTCGGGCCTTTCAAACTTTCCAGAACCTATCATTTTAAAAATAAAACATTATTTATATATATTATAAATATTAAAAATATTTATAATATATATTAACCTTAGTAAAAAAAAATTTACCGAAGGTCTTTTAAAAAAAAACTTTATGAAACTTTACGGATTTCAAAAAGTAAATAAAACTCTTTTGAAAATGCTCTTTGCGTTCCAAAATAGGATGATGACGTAGGCCCAATTTGTTATGCGAATTCCAAATTAAATCCACCCTATAAAAATTCGGGTCCAGATTTTGCTTGCTGATGTAAGCTTCAAAATCAACGCGATTCAATGTTAATGCTCCACAGAAACTCCTGTAGCGTTGCTGCAGTTGAATTTAAAATTCAACATTTTATTGCTCAGATCCAAACCACTATCATAGGAAAAACCCCAAGTGATAAATGAAAAGTGAAGCAAATGTAAAACAGCAGTGGTCCTTTTATTGCCCAGATTCAAATTCATAAATACATAAGAATATGCACAATCATATATATACAATTATAAATTTATAAGTACGTAAGTATATGCACGATCATATATATAGAGTTACAGCCAATGTAAATCCATAATTTAAGAGGTTTTTTCTGCTTTGCTATCTCTAAGACACCAATCCTACTCTCCTGGAAAATCTCATTCGAACAGAACTGAGATCTCAAACACTCCACACAATCATCAGTATAAATGACAGTTCAGCCTACAATCCACTATAAGCTGCAAGCAACATATTAATTTCACACAAAACTCTCTGTGAGTGGCCATGGGTAAACCATGAAGGCACTCACGGGCAATCCGTGAAGACACATTCTGAAATTCGACAATACTTTACATAAAAACACACGGGCAGGCTGAACCCGAACCCACAAGGAGAGGCTACTCCCAACCTTCATCGCACAAAGCTCAGATTAGGGTTTCGTTGTTCACTGCTCAGATTAAGTTCGTGGATCTCGTCTGCAAACGCTTTCAAGCTCTCATGGGAAGATCCTCCGCGTTCATCCATAGCCGTTCTTGCCAACTCCCCAATCTCCTTAGCCTTGCTCCTCTCCTCTCCTGCACAATCCTCCCCCATTATCTGTGCCACGGCCCTCTCTAAATCTTCTCTGTTCGGAACAACATTCTCGCCTTCACAGAGCTGCACGCCGATCTTAAGCAACTCTGTCACTAACATCGAATTGCAGAATTCGGCTCCAGAGATGGGCCATGTGATCATCGGAACCCCCATGGCGATGCTCTGTAACGCGGAATTCCATTCACAGTGGTTAAGGAATCCCCCAACGGACTGGTGAGAGAGAATGAGATGTTGGGGTGCTCTGCCTCGGATTATGAACCCACTTCCTGTCTTGTCTACTTTTTCTGCAAATCTTTTGGGGATTGCAGTACTGCTGTAATTTACCCATATAAAGGGCTTATCCATGGCCTCCAATCCGCAGGCTAATTCCATCATTTGTTCCTCGGACAGAGCCAAGTGATTGCCCAAGCAAACATAGAGAACGGACTGAGGCTTCTGAGAATCCAACCAGTGAAAGCAAGGGTGCGATTTATCTTTGGAATTGTTAAAATCCCAAGGGGGCAGAATGGGGCCGATGGGCCAAACAGGCTTGTCCGTGGTCATATGCAGGTGATCAATATGACCGAGCTCGAGATCGTAGAAGGTGTTAATGAGGGCTCCCCAGCTCTGGAGATTCAGAAGCCTATTCTCTCGCATGAACTCCGACACGGGATCGAATTTCTGGAACGTTTGGGCCGTTCGAGAAATTTGGGTCCGGCGAAACGCGATTTGCAGAGGAAGGTCGGGCATTATAAAAAACTCATCGTCGGTCTTGACCCCGAGATGTGGCATGTGCGTCCACAGGGAATTGTCCACGCAGGCTCCGAATGCACTGGATGCGTGGAACACGGCTCTGGGGATCGCGAGTTTGGCAGAGATTCGCTGAGTCCAGCCGAGGTAGAAGTCGCTGATGATGCACACAGGGCGTGGCTTCTGCTGTTGGATCCACTGCTCGATTGGCTCTGCTAATAATCGAAACGAGTAGACGAGAAGAGGGATGGATTTCCGGGGAATATCTTCTTGCAGTTCCTTTTGATCCGATGGGAGGGGGATGTGGAGGGGCCGAATGTCCAGGGACTCTGTTTTTGCTCGCTCTAAGTAATGTTGCAGAGGAGGGGAATGGGATCTCGTTGTGAGAATCGTGACGGAGATTCCATGGAACGCCAGTCGATAGGAAAATTCGAGAAATGGAATTAATTGGTTCAGTTCAGGGAATGGAATGGCCAACACATGGGGAAATTTGCTGCTACTGGCAGTAACAGCAGACGCCATGATATCTCTGCTATAGTTCGATGACTGAAAATTTACACACAACACCGAAATATGTATTCACAGGATTACAGACATTCCTTCCCTTCTATTTGTATATCTAAATCGCGTATCGCATTTGACTGGCAGGTTGCGTGTTTTACTTGGGTATAATTTTTTTCAATGGAGTGGGGCGGCTTCTTAGTGTGTTTAATTGTTTTATGATTTTGGATGTTTTCTGTAATATTCTCTACTCAAAGTTATATTAATGTCTGAGAAATTAAAATAATTGGTCTGGATGAATTTTATAAAATTTCGCTATGAAGTGGGGTCTTGCTTTTAGGGATCTTCAAATTAAAAAAAAAAATTGAAAACCAGTGTTAGTAGAGTCCCATGGAATCTTAATTCAATGTAAGACTTTGAGTTCAGAAATGATGTAGAAGCCCACTTCGTTGAACTTGTCTCTGCAGGCATCTTGTGAAAGCTCTTTAACTGCTCTGTTGATAAGGTATGTGATGGAAGATGTATGTGATGGAAGATGTGACAGGTGGATACTGGAAATGGACGTTGATGGTCGGCAGAATTTCCCGTGCCCTTTAAAAAAATAGAATTTATCAAAATCAAATTTTGATTGATATTGCTGATGACGTGGTGTCTGGTCAAACAGTTGTTGATATTGTTAATGACGTGGCACTTTTCATTCATATCACATGAAATACTTTTAAAAAAGTGATAAACGTGCCTACCTAATCAAAGGTCCACATTTTTTGATAAATTTATTTAGTTATCAAAGTGAAATGTGATGTTTTTAAATACATTAGGACGGTTATTTCAGTGTGTTAGTATTAATTTAGTGGTATTGTTTTTTTAGTGATAGAACTGTTAGAAGATTGGGTTAGTAGAAAGTTAGGTCAGCTCATCATCAATTTGAGTAAAAAAAAGATTGAATTACAAAAGGCAAAACACAAAGATGCTAGTGGTCCAAAGTTAAAATTTCATTCATTCAATCTACATAATAAAAATTATGTTTTTGCAAGAATAGTTTAATTTAATAATTTTTAAGATGGAAAATTTGATATAAAATTATAATTTTTTTGAAAATGATTTATTTTATTGCATTTTTTTTTGTTTTGTTTTTGTGTTGATGTTAAGAGTGTCGGAGATTTATTGTTGATGTTATGAGTATATGAGATTGTTTAAAGGATGGATTGAATTTTTTAGTAGGTATTTATTTGTTGAGAATAATTTTGGTATGATTTTAGTATTTCTTATAATATGTATTTAATTATGATGATTATTAGTTGAAATAGTAGAATTAATTCTAAGAGAGTCTTTTTAATAAGCAAAGAAGATAATGTTTTATAATATATTAGTGGTAATGTTTTGTGTTTAATCAAGTTTTAACATTTTTTATTCTATTCATTTATGGTAATAATGGGCAAAATTAATATCAAAGACATTTTTTTTATGATAATAGATAAAGTGACAATAAAGAAGTCTTTACTTGTAAGTAGTCATAAAATTCCTCCAAAATGAGTTTGCTAATTCATATAAAAAAAACTATCTAAAAATATAAAAGGGAATGAGAATCTCACCCCTTGCATTATCAATTCCAATCATTTTATATAACATGATTGTCTTCATTGACCACAATTCAAAATCTTACTTAAGAGTTAATAATTGTTATTTAATAAAATATATAAAGAACATTAAAGCAAAACCTTTGAACTTACATATTATTTAAAGCTTCTTTAGTTAAAGAAAATAAAATGCAACAGACATCAATGAAATAACACAAAAATACAAAATTTCAAACCTTGTGGAGAATTCAATGACAAACCGAAATTGTAATTAGTGGTTTTCATCTCATGTTCAATTGGGATACCTTATGTTCAACATATATTAGCATAGATCCATTTTAACATTGCATACATTAAATACCACGAGGGATTTAAAAATGTTAAATGCATAAACTTGTCGAGAATTGAATGACAAACCAAAAACTCAAATTGGTGATCTTAATCTAATGTTCGATTGAGATACATCAAGTTCAATATATATTGGCATATATCCATAACCTTGCATACATTAAGTAAGTTGAGGGATTTAAAAATGTTAAATGCATCAAATTTTATCCCTTTCAATGGATAACATACTCAAGGTTAAGGTGAATGTACATTATTTTTAGTCTTTTAAATAACATGTCAACACTTTCTTCCTTTTATTTTAATGTTATGGTAATTATCATCTTGGTATGTGGTGTCCCATCATATAATGCATGAACTAAAAAAGCAGTCGTATCAAAACATTCCGATGGAGACTACTAGGGTTTCACTCTTGGCCATTGTTGTAGCTTGCGATGTAGCCCCCATGGAACTTGACGTTGCCTATCTGGAGTGCAACCAAGGTAATCAACCCCTGATCCATCGATCTGCAAAGAACACGATCTCTGCAACGACAACAAATAATATTGGGAGAACAACTCAACTATGCAAGGGATCGCAGGTCAATCTAGATGAGATCTGCAATGTCCACACCCTCTATGCCAAGAGAGTCAATGAAAAACCAGATCTGAATGCGCTTAAAACGATGGAAACAATCGATCTTGTCTTATTCAGTGATCGATCCTTTGACACAATCATCTCCAATTTTCGGCTCTTGAAATCTAAGACTAGATCCATGAATCAGTCGTCGAACTAGTGTCATATGGGCCACATTGTATTGGGCCACAACCTAATGCACATATTGCACCAAATATTGGGGTGTATCTTGTGGCGTTTTAGATCTTTCCCTCACAAGCGCAAATCTATCTACCTCATTTACAACGATTGCAGCCACACAGGACAATTGTTAGATAATGCAACTCTTTTACTCACCCTATTTTTTGGATCAAGGACTGGGTCATGTGAAGAAAATGACCTCAGAAGGTTCATTGCTTACAAATCCACTTAGTATAAGCCCAGATATGTCTCCCACATACCCCAAAAATAGTCATATCACAGATCTCGAAACATAGGGTGCCATCAAGCATGTTTGAAGACCTCAAACAAAGGAGTAATGAATCAAATTTTTATTAGAACCCTGAGCAGGAAATCTATCTGTATGTGGATCTAGATGGGGATGTTGATACTAACCCTCAAACAAGAGATTCAAAATCATATAGGCATATCGGCACAATTCCAAAATCTCATTTATGTAGGGAAATTGATGCAAGATGACCACACTGTGAAGGATTATGGCATCCGGTCAGATACATCTATCACTCTCACCTCGAGACTGATTGGAGGATGTTCTAGATCTAGCTCAAAAGGCCCTACATCATTCAAGGATGTTGTCAAAGGGAAGGGGGTGACTCAAAACAATCCAAAAATTAATCTGAATCTCCCTGGGTTGTATATCGTGGAGAAAAAATCTCAGATTCCAGCTCTGACAGTTATTGTGGACGAGGTAAATGGCCTTTGTACAGATTTCTACACCAAAGCAATTATCTACAAATTTAATGGTTTATGTCCCAAATCAGAGGTGCTTCATCAATGGGTATTCTCTAATTGGACGCCCAACTATGATATTCATCTATGCTCTAAAGGGTTTTTTATTTTCAGGTTTGATATAGTAAAAGATAAGGATTATGTATTAAATGAAGGACCATGGTTTTGGGGCAATGTTGGGCTCTTCATGATACCTTGGTTTCCCGAATTCGATGCTACCACCATGGTGGTATGCAAAATTCCTGTTTGGATCAAGTTACATAACCTACCTCTCCACTTCTGGCATCACAAAGTATTAGAAGAAATCAGAAATTTCGTGGGGAAATTTCTTAAGATTGATTCAAAAAAACCCATAAAGGCATATTTACTTTGCCAGAATTTGTGTTGAAGTTGATCTCAATCAAGGTTTACCTGATCGCATCATATTGATCTACAATAACAATCAATGGTCACAACCTATTGATTATGAAAATACATCATTCCAATGTCATACATGTCTTCAAATGGGACACCTCCAAAGCACATGTCCATAAGCTAAAAAGGACTCCAATAGAAAAAAGAGACAACCACAAAAGCCCAAAGGTTGGCAATTTTCAGAATCACAGGAAGCAGAAGTAGAAGACACAGATGTCCCAAGAAATACCACAAACGTCAATCCTCAGAATGACAAGGTTACCCCATAGAAGGATGCGATCGAGCATAGCTCCGCACTAGTTCCAATACCTTTAGCTCCATAAATGCAGAGTACAAAAATTACCCCTGAAAAAGAGGTAAGTGGTTCCAAACGAACCCGTGTATCAGAAGGATCGTATTCTGACAAATATCTCCTAGCAAATGTAAAAGAGAATCAAAGTGGTGGTTGGCGAAAAGTGTAAAAAAAGGTAGGTAGAAAAGAGTAGTTATTAGCTCTTTGATGAGTTTGTATGAATCCTGAAAGCCAGGATCATATTATTTTTGCATATGTTATTCAACATCTACAATAAGTAATTTTGTTCAATATGAATAAAGTTGTGATTTTTCCTTGGAAAAAAAATCACCTTTGTATGTGATGGTTCTAAATAACCTATGATTAAAAGAATCTATGTTTCAAGTGAAAAATGTCAATAGAAGATAACAGATGAATCTTATCATAATGTTATCTCATCAATATGATAAGGGGAAGAAACAAATATTTAAGGGAAATAAAACATCACGAGAAAATAGTACAGGTTCATGACATGCACAGACCATGACATTGCACATTGATCCTCAACTGCCCCATTTAATATATTAGTTCAACATCCATATATAATGTTGACGTGGAAGCATTGACTACTTAATGTCATGGATGGATTACTCATTCAATGTGTTACCATTAGATTGAGCCCACATTCATAGGGCACATGGTCGATGACAACACACTTCGTGTCCTTGAACATTATATCAGAATAAAACGTGATTTGGAGAAGTGCACCAAACCTTATCTATGTACGATCAAATTTGATATCTTGAAATAAAAATAAGTGTAATAATACTTAAAAGATGGATTTGTATAGAATTATGCTAATATGCATAATTTTAATTTAATTATGAATAATTATTAGGTGAATGGCGGAGATGTTGGAATATTCATTATAGTATACATGTATCAAAGTTATAGACTCTATCTCCAAGTTAGTTATGCTCTTTTATTCATTTATCTCAAATTTCTCCTTGGTTTTAATAAGCTAATTTTGGCTAGGGATCTTAACCTAACTGTCTCGACCAATGAGATTTGGGGCAATAGATCCAGGATAGATCCCCTGGCCTCTTTCTTCTCTAATTTGTTTCAGTGCGTGAACTTCATTGGAATTTTCCCTCCCCCCTAGCTCCTACTTGGAGAAATGGGAGGGTGGATCTTGATGGTGTTGCTAAAAGATTGGACTCATTATTTACAGCCAAAAATATGGCCTCTATTATTGGTAAATATAGGTCTTGGATAGCCTCTGATGGTATTTCCGATCGTATGCCTATCTTCATGGAGTTGGACTTCTAGAAACTGAAATCTCCTCTTCCCTTCAAATTTAATCACATTTGGCTCAAGGATCTTTCCTTCAATGAGATGGTTAGGGGTAGATGGAAAAATATTAAAGTGCCAAACGGGATAAGGAGAAGAAGAAAGCTTCGTTGATCAATGGTTGTCATTGATGTCAACCCAAGCAACACCAGGGGCTCCCCGATCTTGCATGCGGATTTTGAATTGAAAAATTACTCTATTATGAGTCCAAGATCCTTTGGATGGATTCTACTCATCGAGATGTTTCCGTTGATATATGGCATGCCATGTAATTCTTGACAATTCGAGAGATATTCATGTTTGAAGTTAGTAACCCTAGTTAGTGGGCTAAAACCCCATGGGGTTGTGGGAAGAACTCATAATTGGTTATGGTCATTGAATAGTAAATAATTAATGATTTTTTAAGCTCCTAAAAGCCCTCCAACGTTCACTTGTTGAAGACCCTCTCAACCTAAGCATTTCTATAAATTGCGACCCTCATATCCTCCTCATGTAAGGATTTCACTACTTCAAATAAGTCATCATGGAATTTTTGCTATAATTGTTTTTCTACGAAGCTTTAGATGCTGAAATTAAAACCCATTTGAGACGAAATCTCGATGAACCTTGTTACAAAATTTTAGATCTTGGTTCGCTATATTTTCAGATATATGATATAAGGAAGTTAGGGTTTTTGCAGGCTCCCGAATTCCATGTCAAACATGTGACCCTCTCAAGCGCAAATCTATCTGCCTCATTTGCAATGATCGCAACCATGCAGGACATTTCTTGGAAAATGAAACTCTTTTACTTGGCCTATTTTTTTTATCAAGGACTGGATCATGTGAAGAAAATGACCTTAGAAGGTTCATTGCTTACAAATCCACTTAGTATAAGCCCAAATATGTCTCCCACGTACCCCAAAAATAGTCATATCACAGATCCAGAAACAGAGGGTGCCCATCAAGCCTGTTTGAAGACCTCAAACAAAGGAGTTATGAATCAATTTTTTATCAGGACCCTGAGCGGGAAATCTATATGTATGTGGATCTAGACAGGGATGTAGATTCTAACCCTCAAACAAGAGATTCAAAAACAAATAGGCATACCAGCACGATTCCAAAATTCGATTTATGCAGGAAAATTGATGCAAGATGACCACATTGTGAAGGATTATGGCATCCGGTCAGATGCGTCTATCACTCTCACCTCGAGACTAATTGGAGGATGTTCTAGATCTAGCTCAAAAGGCCCTACATCATTCAAGGATGTTGTCAAAGGGAAGGGGGTGACTCAAAACAATCCAGAAATTAATCTGTCTCCCTGGGTCGTATATTGTGGAGCAAAAATCTCAGATTCTAGCTCTAACAGTTATTGTGGACGAGGTAAATGGTCTTTGTACATATTTCTACACCAAAGAAATTATCTGCAAATTTAATGGTTTATGTCCCAAATCAAAGGTGCTTCATCAATGGGTATTCTCTAATTGGACCCCCAACTGTGATATTCATCTATGCTCTAAAGGGTTTTTTATTGTCAGGTTTGATATAGTAAAAGATAAGGATTATGTATTAAACGAAGGACCATGGTTTTGGGGCAATGTTGGGCTCTTCATGATACCCTGGTTTCCCGAATTCGATGCTACCACCATGGTGGTATGCAAAATTCTCGTTTGGATCAGGTTACATAACCTACCTCTCCACTTCTGGTATCACAAAGTATTAGAAGAAATCAAGAATTTCGTGGGGAAATTTCTTAAGATTGATTAAAAAAAACCCATAAAGGCATATTTACTTTGCCAGAATTTGTGTTGAAGTTGATCTCAATAAAGGTTTACCTGATCGCATCATATTGATCTACAATAAGAATCAATGGTCACAACCTATTGATTATGAAAATACAACATTCTAATGTTGTAGATGTCTTCAAATGGGATACCTCCAAAGCACATGTCCACAAGCTAAAAAGGACAACACATGTCCAATAGAAAAAAGAGACAACCACAAAAGCCCAAAGGTTGGAAATTTTCAGAATCAAAGGAAGTAGAAGACGCAGATGTCCCAGGAAATACCACAAATGTCAATCCTTAGAATGACAAGGTTACCCCATAGAAGGATGCGATCAAGCATAGCTCTGCATTTGTTCCAATACCTTTAGCTCCATAGATGTAGAGTAAAAAAATTACCCTTGAAAAAGAGGTTAGTGGTTCCAAATGAACCCATGTATCAGAAGGACCAGATTCTGACAAATATCTCCCAGCAAATTTAAAAGAGAATCAAAGTGGTGGTTGGCGAATAGTGGAAAAAAAGAAAGGTAGAAAAGAGTGGTTATTATCTCTTTGATGAGTTTGTATGAATCTCGAAAGCCAGGATCGGTTTATTTTTGCATATCCTATTTGACATCTACAATATGTAATTTTGTTCGATATGAATAAAGTTGCGATTTTTCCTTGGAAAAAAAAATCACCTTTGTATGCGATGGTTCTAAATAACCTATGATTAAAAGAATCTATGTTTCAAGTGAAAAATGTCAATAGAAGATAACAAATGAATCTTATCATAATGTTATCTCATCAATATGACAAGGAGAAGAAACAAATAGTTAAGGGAAATAAAACATCACGAGAAAATAGTACAGGTCCATGACATGCACAATCCATGACATTGCACATTGATAGTACAGGTCCATGACATGCACAATCCATGACATTGCACATTGATCCTCAACTACCCCATTTAATATATTAGTTCAACATCCATATATAATGTTGAAGTGGAAGCATTGACTACTTAATGTCATGGATGGATTACTCATTCAATGTGTTACCATTAGATTGAGCCCCCATTCATAGGGCACATGGTCGATGACAACACATTTCATGTCCTTGAACATTATATCACAATAAAACGTGATTTGGAGAAGTGCACCAAACTTTATCTATGTACGATCAAATTTGATATCTTGAAAGAAAAATAAGTGTAATAACACTTAAAAGTTGGATTTGTATAGAATTATGATAATATGCATAATTTTAATTTAATTATGAATAATTATTAGGTGAATGGTGGAGATGTTGGAATATTCATTATAGTATACACATATCAAAGTTTTAGACTCTATCTCCAAGTTAGTTATTCTCTTTTACTTTATTTATCTCAAATTTCTCCTTGGTTTTAATAAGATAATTTTGGCTAGGGATCTTAACCTAACTGTCTCGACCAATGAGGTTTGGGGCAATAGATCCAGGATAGATCCCCTGGCCTCTTTCTTCTCTAATTTGTTTCAGTGCGTGAACTTCATTGGAATTTTCCCTCCCCCCTTAGCTCCTACTTGGAGAAATGGGAGGGTGGGTCTTGATGGTGTTGTTAAAAGATTGGACTCATTATTTACTGCCGAAAATATTCCCTCTGTTATTGGTAAATATAGGTCTTGGATAGCCTCTGATGGTATTTCCAATCGTATGCTTATCTTCATGGAGTTGGACTTCTCGAAACTGAAATCTCCTCTTCCCTTCAAATTTAATCATATTTGGCTCAAGCATCTTTCCTTCAATGAGATGGTAAGGGGTAGATGGAAAAATATTAAAGTGCCAAATGGGATAAGGAGAGGAAGAAAGCTTTGTTGATCAATGGTTGTCATTTATGTCAACCTAAGCAGCACCAGGGGCTCCCTGATATTGCATGAGAATTTTGACTTGAAAAACTACTCTATTATGAGTCCAAAATCTTTTAGATGGATTCTACTCGTCGAGATGTTTCCGTTGATATATGACACGCCACGTAATTCTTGACAGTTTGAGAGATATTCATGTTTGAAGTTAGTAACCCTAGTTAGTGGGCTAAAACCCCATGGGGTTGTGGGAGGAACTCATAATTGGTTGTGGTCATTGAATAGTAAATAATTAATTTTGACCCTCTCTAAAATCCCTCCAAAGTTCACTTGTTGAAGACCCTCTCAACCTAAGCATTTCTATAAATTTCAACCCTCATATCCTCCTCATGTAAGGATTTCGCTACTTCAAATAAGTCATCGTGGAATTTTTGCTATAATTGTTTTTCTACGAAGCTTTAGAAGCTGAAATTAAAACCCATTTGAGACAAAATCTCGATGAACCTTGTGACAAAATTTCAGATCCTGTTTCGCTATATTTTCATATATATGATCTGAGGAAGTTAAGGTTTTTGCAAGCTCCCGAATTCCATGTCAAACATGTGACCCTGGGAAAATCGCCATAACTTTTTCTCTTAGCATTGGATTCAAATTTTGTAAAAAATGATCGGAATAGGACAGACTGTAGTTTTTGGGTATTGTTTTCAGGACCGAAGGTCTAAACAATGACACATGGCACTTCGTACAAGTTCGCTCTATTGAACCAGTCTATAATCAGGTCATCGTGGGAGATTGGAAATAACTATTTCTTGAAGAGTCCAATATCGATCATACCTATGGGGTTTGAAAGAGAACTCAGAGGGCTACCACAGGACAACATTTCAGACCTTGGACATCCAAAATTACATATATACAATAGATTGAATATCGAGCTTCTAGAAGGCAAGAAAAAGTATCCATTCAAGGATCACTGCAGTAAGGACCACATATCAACAGCCAAAGGTAAGTCTGCTATAGCAAGGTATGTATGATTAGTGTTTGCATTTGAATTTGAATATCATCTCTGACATGTGTTTTTGTAGGACAATGTAAGTATTTTGTATGTATGTTTGTTTGGGTTTTGTTCATAAATGTTTGACGAGTTTACATTTGAATTTTGAATATTTTTCTAACATATGTTTTGCAGGACAATGTAAGTATTTTGCTTGTATATTGGTTTGGGTATTGTTCATTAATGCATGTGTAGGAAGGATGAAACAATAGGACAAATTAGACACATACTAGAATGACATGCAGCGCCAAAGTACCATTACTTGAAGCAAGCACAACAGTACCTCAACAGCTGCTAGTGATCCAAGAAGCAATGTCAAGTCAAGTATCAGGTCGTGTCAAAAGTCAGTGTCGTAAAAATCATCATTGTAAAGTTATAAAAGAATCATTATTATAAAAGAGTCAATCTGCCTAGAGTTGAAGAGGCATTGTTGGGAGGTACAGGGGTCATTGTTGGATAATGTTATGGTTGGGTTGTAGGTCATAGTGTGATTGGGTGATTGGTCTAGTTTAAGAAAATCACTGTGAATCATATTGTATCGTGGATCATTGTCCCTGGTATGGGAGTCCACACTCTTGTCTTATTTCCGATCATTATAGGGTGACAGTGAGGTGCTAGGTTGGTGTATGAATTCACCTACATGTTGAAGTCTGTGAACACTTCAGGGTGGTAGGTTGGTCTAGGATGCCAGTGCATCCATTCAGTTGACTACTGAAGAAACTAGGGTGTTGGGGCGTCCTTCTAGTGGGAGCTGGAAAGGAATTCTTTTCTAGAATTCTAGGAAGTTTTAACTTTCATTTCAGTTGGGGCTGAAGATTAAAGAATTTATTAGAAAAGCATTCAATGTTTTTTGACCTGGAGGGGGTTTTCCTCCTAAAATTCGTGTGCATGTCGTGTTCGATTGTTTACTATTGTTACTGGATAAAAATTAATAATAATTAAATATTAACTAATGCTCTTAAAATATTTAAAAGATATAACAGAAGGGAATTCCTTCTTTATGCCAGGATGAAGACTCTTCTTCATATGAGTCCATGGGATCAACTAAGGATACTTCTGGGGAGAGAGAGCAGTCATGCAGAGATGATGACAGTAGGCCAGAGTTGTATTCCAGTGTGCAGGGTGAGCAGTCAGGGGACTCTATGAGAGATACTCAGGGTGATGAGTCACTTGTGACAATTCAACCGGAGCAGCATATGATGGAGTAGGAGTCGGCAGAGGAGGATACTATGCATATCATGCATGATAGTCCTTTGGGGGAGAGCCAAATGGAGGCTCACAATGAGTCTATAATGGATGTGCGGCTAACCTTGGGGTCAGCCATTGAGGAGGAGCAGTCATATGCACAGACATCGAGTACAATGACATTAATTGCATATCCATATCCTCTGGAGATGTTGGAGGTTGATGGGATGGTTCTGCAAGGGTCTAGATGACAACAGGAACATGACATTCCTGATCAGGAGTGGGAGGAGATATTGGAGACGGTGGATCATCCATCTTTGGCTCGACACATTAATGAAGTGCAAATAGATGCACATGCAGTCAGCAGAGCCGCAGTACTCTCAGGGAGTAGCACTCTCCAGGAGTACATCAATGGGGCTTGTAGCATATCTTACCCACTTTGGCCCATTATAGAGAGAGAGAGGCCTTATTCTACAGGTAGATCTTGTTGGCAGACATGACAAAGCAACATGAGTTGATTAAGGGTTGGAGACAACACTCCAGGCATGTCCTGTATGCAGTTGTTGCTACATTGGATTCTTCTTCCAGGATAGATTGGCGGGAGATCATGAGTTGGTACCCTCTTGATGGTACGATCTTCTTCGTAGGGAGCACAACGGGGCAGGGACCCTTAGACATGGCAGATGATACATATTCCAGTTGGAAATGGGGCACAGAACGACATTTCTTTAGCATTCCATCCCAGTTTCAAGAGAGTAGGATCAACATTGGATTGAGTCAGGGGTTGGATTGGAGAGAGGTGATGAGTTGGTACGCCGTTGATGGGGCAACTTATACAATTAGAGGTATAGCACATCAGGAGCGAGGGAGCATTGATGTTGGTTGGCGGACTTCACTTCATGGGGCATCAACTATAGCTAGAGGTAGTGTGCAGTCCAAGCCGCGAGACTTGGGTGATGATTGGCCATAGTGGCGTTGGGATTCGGGAGGATTGTTTGATGACAGGTACTGTGAGAGATCAGTTTGGGATCCCGACATTGAGGGGTCTATTCCGGATGGCTTGACACATGTGCATAGCGACACCCAGGGGTTTGTATGGGATCCGGGCATTGGGTCTCAGTTGCATCGGGCCAACAGGGTGGCCCACATATTTGGATTGCTTGAGGGCAAGCAATCTTGGGACGGAAGGTCTGTAATATTCCCTTTTTGGTGTCACCTATGATAGGGTTAGGATGGACTTCTAGAGTTAGGAGCAGAAAGGTCACAAGTACAGGTTGGTGTCATTAGTGGGCCCAGGGGATTTTTCGAGGAGTTTTGAGGAGTTTCTATGTGTTCGGGTGGCATTCACTTGATGCATTCTATCATCTGAACAACTTGCCTTTCATTCCAATGCATTCCGACAACTTTCGGAAAATTGAGTTATTTTTGGGCTTAACTCAGTTAATTACGCTCAAGGTGGCATTCCAGGAGGAATACATGATAGAACACCTTAGCGTAATAGTTCATTGGAACCGGGACGAGGATACCTACATGATAGGATGGTTGGATAAGAGTTTCAGTGACCGGAGGAGACGTGGTAGCCGATTTACTCTTTTTTGCATTAAAAAAGAATATTTTAATAAGAGGCAAAAGTGCTCCATGAATAAAATAATAGTAAAATAAGGCTCTAGAAGGATCCACGAGATCTATAAAAGAAAGGGAGGAGGCCATTGAGGGACAACTTTGGATCAAATCATTTTCTTGCGTGAGAGGTTTGAGAACTTGGTTCTCTACTCCATTGGTAGGCCCAGGGCAGAAACCCTCGGGTGATTGGTGAGTGTTGGAGGAAAATCCAACTCTCTTGAGGAGACTTCATTCAAAAGTTTCACAGTGCTTCAGGGATCGACGTGAGGATCATTCAGATCTTCAACTTGTGCTTCATTATCTTCAATGGGTTCAGTGATAGCTGTTGCCAGAGGGAGAGTGTAGCAGTTCAGTTTTGGAGGCCAGCGCAGTGCAATAGTTCATCTTGGTGGCGATTTTCCCATCTCAACTATTTTGGGTAAGATATGCATGTAACCCTAATTTACCATTTATAATAAGATGCTGAGATTCTTCATATTCAATGTGTAATGGATGGCGGTTCTCTATATGTTTTTATTTTTACATGGCAATCTTCTGTTAAGTAATGTTGATTTTACGGCATACTATGGAGTTTCGTTATTTTTTGCAATTTTAGTTAAAATATCTCGTTTGGGATATTACACCCTAGGAGATGAAACACCAGAACATGGGCCCCGTCAGGGTAAATTGGTACATCAATTTCCCGGGGTCGTAACTTTGGCATACTATATTCGTTTGACACACATGATACATCGTTAAAAAGATCTATTCGAGGACTACAACTGTTTACAATGAATGTCAAGTTTGGAACGGATTCACTTGGAGCGGACTCTCAAACGTCGGAGGTTTGATGCCCAAAAAACGTTGTTTAGGGTCTCAAAACGGCTCCGGAAGTTCACCCGAAAAACTGCCAAAAATAGTAAATTGTGCTACAATTAAGAAAACTGAAAAGCTAAAAGAAACAATGGTGGGGGTCCTAGTGGAATAGGTGGGTGGCCACCAATATCCACCTAGATCACTCGTTGTCTTAACTGCCTACTGAATACAAAAGTTAATGCTAAAAATCCTTTCAATTGAATGAAAATTATCATAAAGAGCTTTTCTTTTGCGCAAATGCACTTACAATTTAGAAAGATTGTAGAAGAATTCCCCAACCATGTTGACAATTTAGAAAGATTGCAGAAGAATTCCCAATCATGTTGAATTATTCTTGCAAGAATTTCTGCATAATAAAAAATGGCAAATTAATAACCTTGTGACATATAAAAATAAGCCATAGTCTTCCTAGGCAACGTTTTGGCCCAGAATCCGGCAAGAATTTTTAAAAAATCCGGCAAAGATTTTATCAGAATCATGTTTACAGTTGTTAAACTTTAGTATTTTGAGTGCCTTGAGGGTTTTTGGTAGTGCTGAATCCATTTCCACTGTAAAAAAATGGATTCCAAACACTCCACCTGCCTGATTTCTTGAATTTTAGTTGCCCGGATTCCGGCAAAAACTGCCGTCCGGGCTATTTCGTTGCCTGGGTAGACAACTCCTAAAAATAATACATTAAAACTCACTTTAAATATATTTCTTGGAAATTTAAATAATATTGAAGTTGAAATATATTTCTTAAACACTGAATGAATGTGAAATTAAAATGAATATAGATTAATTCATTAGTTTTTTAAATAAATTCAGGTTTCATAATTAATTAAAGATGACAATTTTTTTTATTTTTTTATTATATAAATTAAAATTATTCAATTCATAATCAATAAATAAGTAAAAATATATTTTAAAATAAACATTTAACAATTTTATTGGGCTAGCTTAAATTTCTATTTATCCAATTAAGTAATTAAATTTAGTTTTGTTTTGTTTTTGTTTTTTTTAATTTATTGATTAAGAATTTGATTGTGCTATTTTCATATTAACACTGTAAAATAAATTAAAATAAATAAATGATCAAATCTTAATGATGTGATTAATCCTAAAGATTTTCTATCTATCTACATTATAAATCACAAAAGTCTTAAATCTAAATTAAATTAAAATTGCACATTTTCACTATATTCTCCCAAAAAAATAATAATAAAACTGAAATACTAAATGCAAATATATTAAAAAACACTCTGAATTCAAATTATGACAAGTTAACAATCCTATGGCCTCTTTTCTAGTTTATGACTTGGCCAAACTGCCGAAGAACATTCGTATACATAGCCGTTACTTTTACCCAATACCCTGCCACCATCTTTTTCAAAATATAATTAAACTCACTAATCGAATCCCGACCCTCCAATTTAAACATCCAGGTTTCAAAATTCAAATCAACAAGTATTGGATCGCAAGGGCTCTGTTTTCTAGCTCCTGCACGCCCATGGCCTCTTAGCCCTCATACACAACACACCACGATTCAAATTGCACACAATCTCTGTGTCAAACCATTCTCTGTGACATGGCCGGCGGGAAGAAGCAACCATTGCAGCCGAGCAATAGCGCAAACATCCAACAAACCATCAGCAATGGCGTCAAGGGAAAAACCATCGAAGAAACATACCAGAAGAAGACTCAGCTGGAGCACATCCTGCTTCGTCCTGACACCTATGTTGGCTCCATTGAGAAGCATACCCAGTCCCTCTGGGTTTATGAGGGCAATCAGATGGTTCACCGGAGCATATCATACGTGCCCGGTCTCTACAAGATCTTCGATGAGATCCTCGTCAATGCCGCAGATAACAAGCAGAGGGATCCCTCCATGGACTCCGTGAAGGTGGAAATCAGCGTGGAGGATAACTGCATTAGCGTTTACAATAATGGAGATGGTGTTCCTGTGGAGATTCACCAGGAGGAGGGCGTGTATGTGCCGGAGATGATATTTGGGCATCTTTTAACGAGCAGTAATTATGATGATTCGGAGAAGAAGACCACCGGTGGAAGGAATGGGTATGGTGCCAAGCTTGCTAATATCTTTTCTACCGAGTTCATTATTGAGACCGCCGATGGCAAGAGGCAGAAAAAGTATAAGCAGGTATGACTCAGTGCTTATAGTCTCTGTTTTTGCTTACTTTTGTATGGCGGGATTTTAGGTTTTTCAAATTAGGGCATTTTCTGAAATTTCCACTAACATGGCTGTTTGTTATAAGTGTGCCGGCTGCCCCCAACAATCTTTTGGGATTTACATAGTTTTACACTTGCAGTTGTGGATGTTTTCTTTGTGTTATTGCAGAGCATGTCATTTCTTTTATGGTTATATCCAAACTGCTTACCCATAACTCAGAGTTTTCGGTATTTGTTTGTGTACACCTTTGTCTTTAATAAAGGGTTTGGTTCAGAAGGTGAATCTGATCCCACATTTGGTTACTTCGTTGGAAGAGAGTAGTAAACAGTGAAGATCATATCATTATATATCTGTCTTTATTTCTTGTGTATGCTAAATGGCTTTGATCTCATTTTTCTATGGACTATGCTGGATTTGTTTTTCTTTTAATTATTGGAAGTGCTTCTATGAAAATGTACCGAGAAAGATACAGAGCAGACTTCTTTTATTTTAGGTTCTCGGTTTGAAGGGTAGCTGTTCTCCCAATTTCACTTGGGACTTGCACTCGGTATCATCCCTTTGGAGCTCATGCCATTTGGGTGGGGCGGGCCAATGTGAGAAGGAAATCCTGGTGGGCAGCTTCATAGTTACTTGACCCTCCAGTTCAATCAAACCCTGCTGGCTCTGCATGTAGTTTTTAACTAGTCTGTGTGAGGGATGGATGCACATATAATGTTAAGATAAATCTCAGGGTCCCATGTTCCTAGATAATTATAACACAACATTTTATGGAAACTGTTCTTGTATTTTATTAAAAGACTGTCTGCCTTAAATTTTAGCGTCAGTTTTTTTATGGTTTGCATTCTTTTTGATTGGCTCTTCTTACCACTATTTGAGACTCATCATTTTTTTCCCTAATTCTGTGCTTTCGTATAAAGGTTTTCAGGAGTAATATGGGCATTAAGTCAGATCCGGTCATTACCAAGTGCAAGCCGGGAGAGAATTGGACCAAGGTCACATTTAAGCCCGATTTGATTAAATTTAATATGACCCATCTGGAAGATGATGTTGTTTCCTTGATGAGGAAGAGAGTTGTGGATATAGCTGGGTGCCTTGGGAAGACAGTTAAGGTTGAGCTGAATGGACAACGTTTGCCTGTCAAGACTTTTCAAGACTATATTGGCTTATACCTGCAAGCAGCGTCCAAATCGAAGCCAGAGCCTCTTCCAAGGTCTTGTTGATTCGTTTGATGTTTTCATTCTGAAAATCTTTACCGTTATATTGAATATCAAAACTTATATCATCAATTAAATTTTATTGTTTTTTCAGAATATATGAAAAAGTAAGTGACAGATGGGAGATTTGTGTGAGCTTAAGTGATGGACAGTTTCAACAGGCAAGTTAATTATATTATTCTCTTTCTGAAATCATGATCCGGTTTGTGTTTGAACTTTGGACATTTGATACAATAGATCATAAATTTCTGGCTTATGTGAAACATTGGTTCTTAGTTTTGAGCACGATTCTCGTTTATGATGCCTGCCTCCAGTTTTTGTTATGCCTACTTATGTTTTGGTGTGTATTCTATTCAGGTCAGCTTTGTTAATGGAATAGCTACCATTAAAGGTGGTTCTCACGTTGATTTAGTAGCAAACCAGATAACGACCCATGTAATGAACATTGTAAATAAGAAGAACAAGAATGCTGCAGTGAAAGCACACACGATCAAGAACCATTTATGGATCTTTGTCAATTCTTTGATTGACAATCCTGCTTTTGACTCCCAAACAAAGGAGACACTGACAACTCGCCAGAACAGCTTTGGTTCGAAGTGTGAACTCTCTCAAGAATTATTGAAGAAAGGTACTTGGTGTCTATTGACGATTACTTTCTCTTTTTAACCCTTCTAATGGGTAGGGTCTAAGGGTAACCCTTGTTTGTGTTTGGTGATTACAGTGGCAAAATGTGGAGTGGTTGAGAGCATATTGTCATGGGCAGACTTCAAACAAAGCAAGGATCTCAAGAAAACTGATGGAACCAAGAGACAAAGGTTGACTGGTATCACCAAGCTTGATGATGCAAATGATGCAGGCGGCAGGAATTCTGAGAAATGTACTCTAATTTTAACAGAGGGAGATTCAGCTAAGGCCCTTGCTGTAAGTGCATTCACCTTGTATTAAATCAAGACTGATATGCAATGAGGTAGTACTAATTATTGTCATAGGATTTCATTTCCATTGCCAGTTTGAGCGTAAGTTTTTGCTGTCTTTGTGCTTCAGATGGCAGGTTTGGCTGTTGTTGGTCGAAACCACTATGGTGTGTTCCCTCTCAGAGGCAAGTTGCTGAATGTAAGGGAAGCTAGCCATAAACAGATCATGGAAAATGCTGAGATTCAAAGTATCAAGCAAATCCTTGGTCTGCAGCATGGAAAGGAATATGACAATGTCAAATCTCTGAGATATGGCCATCTGATGATTATGACAGATCAGGTACATGTTGTATGCTGATAACTGTGTAGTTTCTATGTAATTTTGAAGAATATGATCAATTGGAAAATGGTTGTTTATACTTTGTTTCTTGTAGGATCATGATGGTTCCCACATCAAAGGATTGCTGATCAACTTCATACACTCTTTCTGGCCATCTTTACTTAAGATTCCTTCATTTCTCGTTGAATTCATCACTCCTATTGTCAAGGTAATTGTTCTGTAAGTGTACAACTCCATTAAAAAAGGTGACACTCCTTAACTGTACAAAGATGTTATATTATTTCAGTCCAATGGAGCATGAAGCCCTGCGTTTACTTTTTGTTTTTGTTTTTGTTTTTGATGAAGGCAACCCATAAGGACGGAAGGGTATTGTCCTTTTACACCATGCCTGAGTATGAATCATGGAGAGAATCTCTGGGTGGATCGGCATCAGGCTGGACCATAAAGTACTATAAAGTAATGCTAGATGCTTTTCTCTTTGTATATTTTGCCATCCCAGCTCTGGTTTTTGTGAGGATCAGCTAATTTATGTTTCTTCATTCTTCATTCCTTGAGTTATGCAGGGTCTTGGTACAAGTACTTCGAAAGAGGGCAAGGAATATTTCAAAAATTTGGCCAAGCATAAAAAGGACTTCATGTGGATTAATGAGGAAGATGGAGATGCGATTGAGTTAGCCTTCAGCAAGAAGAAAATAGAAGCCAGAAAGAACTGGCTAAGACAATTTGAGGTAATGAAATTAATTTGAAGCGACAAGGAAAAAGAAAGAACACTAATCTGCTCACATGACTTAACATTTGGGGATCTGTGACAGCCAGGAACATATTTGGACCAGACTGAGACGCTTATCAAATACAGTGACTTTGTAAACAAGGAACTGATCCTATTTTCCATGGCTGACTTGCAAAGATCCATCCCATCCATGGTCGATGGATTGAAACCAGGGCAAAGAAAAATTCTGTTTTGTTCTTTCAAGAGAAATTTTGTCACACAAGCAAAGGTTGCCTCCTCTTAGCACAAAATATTTTTATTTTTACCTCCTGTCTTATATCTCACTCTTGGAATTTGAAAAAAGAATGTTACCTTTTTCAACAGGTTGCTCAATTCTCAGGTTATGTCTCGGAGCATTCTGCTTACCACCATGGTGAGCAGAGTCTTGCCAGCACAATTATGGGAATGGCACAAGATTTTGTTGGAAGCAACAACATTAACCTTCTTGCTCCACTTGGCCAATTTGGTACCAGAGCCCAGGTGAGAAATATGTGGGGTTTAAGCTGCTTCTGAAATCTTAATGATCTTTATCTCTAGTATTTCTATTATCTTAATGGTGCATATATACTGATGATCGTTTCATTTTTGACAGGGTGGCAAAGATCATGCGAGTGCTCGATATGTCTTCACGTGTCTGTCACCAATAACACGTTTCTTGTTCCCAAAGGAAGATGATGTACTGTTGGACTACTTGAACGAAGATGGCCAGAAAATTGAACCAACATGGTAAATAGTTTAGCTTGGTTTGCACGAGGAGTTAAAAATCATATTGATGCTATGTAATTTTTATGTGTAAAGTAGTGTTCATGTCCATGTTTTAGGAGTTGATAGGCATGTGCAGAAGGATGAACAATTGTGAGGTTTAGAAATTCTGTATAACCTTCGGGAGCCTTGTGCATCACGTGTTTGTGTTATATTAATTCCTTTCTGCTTGATCGAGTCTTGTCATTTTGTAAACATGGGTTTTTATTGGTATTGTCTGTGGGGCAGGTATGCACCAATTATTCCAATGGTGCTTGTGAATGGAAGTGAAGGAATTGGGACTGGTTGGAGCTCCTTTGTACCTAACTACAATCCAAGAGATATTGTTGCAAATATAAAGCACATGCTTAATGATGAACCTTTGCAGCCAATGTTACCTTGGTACAAGGGTTTTAAGGTAATAATACTGTCCATTGTTCTATTTAGATATTTGCTGGTCATTTTACAAAATCTCATTTGATGTTATTTTTTCATTTATCTGGTATATTTTCAGGGTACAATTGAACAAACATCTACCAAGGATAATGGCGTGTCTTATACAGTGAGTGGCATCATAGAGGAAATTAATGAGACCACATTGAGAATTACAGAGCTGCCCATTCGCAAATGGACACAGGATTACAAGGAATTTTTGGAAGCATTGATGATTGGGAATGATAAAATTAAGGAGCCATTCATAAGGGTAGGCTGCTGTCTTGACTCATACATCTAAATGGTTTACACCAAAAAATTCTCTAGCATTTTGAAAAAAACTTTTCTCATGAAATTTTTTGTTTTCCAGGATTACAAAGAGTACAATACTGATACCAGGGTCCATTTTGAGGTGTCATTGTCTGAAGAGAATATGAAGATTGCACTTCAAGAAGGTCTTTTAAAGAAATTCAGGCTAACCACTACGATCAGCACAAGTAACATGCATCTGTTTGACTCAAAAGGAATCATTCATAAATATGAGACCCCTGAGCAAGGTGCATTCTTGAAATTCATCACTATTTGGTTTTCTTCCGGATATCTATTCTTTTATCTTTTAATCCACAAGTTCAAGGATGGCTGTAAACACGTTTATCTGACGAACTTGCAGTTTTGGTGCCCTTCTATCATCTCCGACTGGAATTATATGAAAAGAGAAAGGTAAGCCTGTTTGTATGTCATGGCAGTGGGCTGACTTGGATTAAGGTTAATTTAACAATGCTGTGGATACATGAATAAATATTTTACCTTATTGAGCTGAGAGGCTCATTCTACAGCCCAGTATGATGTGTAAGGGTGTCCGTCTGTCATCAAAGTTGAAATTTTGTTCATAAGGGCTAAAATAATTTAAAAAAAAAATCTTTAAAAAAAAACTATACAAAACATTTAAATAATGTTGACTCATAAAAAAATTTACACTTGAAGAAATTGGCTCCCTCTCGGCTCATGTTACCATATTTAAGATGGATCTATGCTGGTTTTTATTGGCGTTAGATTGCTTTCATTGGCATTGACTTGATGTCCCTTATACTTGAGCCTAAACTATATTATATTTTTGAATGGTCTTTTATCCAACTTTTATAACAAAGATTTTGTATTGTTGAATTTAGAGAGGGCTTTCTATTCTGGCTTATGATTAAGAACTCGCTAGTTTTTTGACATTTCTATGCTTGCCTGATATCTCTTAGCATATTTTTAAATGTTATATAGTGTTTCCTTATGTTTCTTTAGTTTTGGATTGAATGTTTTTATACTTGTATCCAGGAACTTGTTTTAGCAAAGCCTTTCGAAAAGTTACCATGGCTAAAAGATCTGCAAGCTCCACAAACTGTTTTTTTTTTTTTTTTGGTTAAATGCATTTATGGTAGCTGAATTGTGATAATTGGGATGGATGCTTCTAACGTTATATTAAAATTTTGAATTCAGAAAGTCCAATTGGAAAACCTCCAGCTTGATCTGCTGAAATTGGACAATAAAGTTAGATTCATTCTGGGAGTTGTAAATGGAGAGATCATAGTTAACAACAGGAAACGTGCAGACTTGCTGCTTGAGTTAAAAAACAAAGGATTCACTCCATTCCCCAAGAGGGGAAAACCTGTTGAGGCAGCTATTGCTGGAGCAATACCGGAGGTTGAAGAGTCTCCTGAAGACAACATTGAGACAGCAAAGGGTGTTCGTGCTGGAGATTATGAGTATCTTCTATCCATGGCCATAGGAACATTAACATTGGAAAAGGTTCAGCAATTATGTGCTGAGAGAGACAAGGTTGAGGATGATGTTGAGGAGCTCAAAAAGGCAACTCCTAAATCTTTATGGAGCAAAGACCTTGATGCCTTCATAAAGGAGATGGAAGTAAGTTTTGCCTCTTTGGCACTTTCTTCCTGATCCAGGATTGTGCTGATTCTTCCTGATTGAGAAGCAAGTTGCGTAAGCAATAATTTTTTTGTCTTATGGCATATTTGGTTTCTAATTTGTTTGTAAATTTCGTAGGCTCAAGAACTGCAGGAGGCCAAGGATGATGAGTATGAATTGAGCAACATGGGAAGTGATGCTGCCAGAATCTTCAGACAAGTAGGCAAAAATCAGAAAAAAACTACCAAAAAGATTGTTACTGCTGAAAAAGCGGATTCTCAATCAACCACCACCAATAATCAGGCATCCACTGTTTCTGTCTCTACATCTAATGCACAGAAGGGTAATGTTGTATTCCTGAATTTTGACTGAAACTCATTGCTGTACGCAACAATCTTGTGCTGGAAAAAGAATTTGAACGTATGTCTGGAATCTTTCTGTAGAAACTGCAAAACCCAAGGGAGGAGGAGGAGGTGGGAAGAAGGGGGCTGCGAAAAAGAAAATGGTTTGTTTGAAGTTCCATTCTATTCTAACTGTCTACGATCTAATGTATATGTTGTCTAACATTACTGATGTGAATCGTCTCATTTCAGGAAGTGGAGAATGATGGGGATGATGAGTTAGATACCAGCCTGCAGGATCGGCTGGCAGCTTATAACATTGGGTTATCAGCAGATCAATCAGGTTTCTAATTTAGGCTTTCTGATGCAAAATGCTGTTTTTCTAAAACTGAATTCCACTAATCTGACTATTTTGAAGATTTTTTTTTGGTTTAAATTTGTTTTTTGTAATCTGAGTAATTTGTATTTGTAGCTGTTGAGGATCAAGGCAGCATGCAAAGTTCACAAAATGAAAATCTTAAGCCAAAGAAGAAAGAGCCCACTACACGAGCAGAAAAGGCTGCCCCTATCTATGTTGACATGTCAGATGAAGAAGAGGATAAAATAGGAACCATTCCAGAAGAAGAAGATGAAGAGGAGGGAGAGAAACAACTAAGGCAGGTTGGTACAAAAGGGAAGAAGGCTGCCAATGGTAGAAGGAAGGCAATGGTTGTCAGTGACAGTGATTCTGATTTTGGAATTGAAGATGCTGAATCTGATTATGAGGAAGCCCTTCCTAAGGAGTCTAAGAAATTTGCTGCTGATAAGGCCACCAAGCCCTCAAAGATAAACCCTTCAAAAGCTTCCAATGGTAGAAGAAGGAAGGCGATGGTTGTCAGTGACAGTGATTCTGATTTTGGAATTGAAGATGCTGAATCCGATTATGAGGAAGCCCTTCCTAAGGAGTCTAACAAAGTTGCTGCTGATAATGCCACCAAGCCCTCAAAGATAAACCCTACAAAATCTTCCAATGGTAGAAGGAAGGCAATGGTTGTTAGTGACAGTGATTCTGATTTTGGAATTGAAGATTCTGAATCTGATTATGAGGAAGCCCTTCCTAAGGAGTCTAAGGAACTTGCTGCTGACAAGGCCACCAAGCCCTCAAAGATAAACTCTACAACTACTGCCCCTGTACCCACAAAGAGAGGACCCAAAAGGGCATCCCAAGGACAAAAGCTGATTGATGAAATGCTAAAGCCTAGTACTTCAGATGATGATGCAATTCATATTGTACAACCATCACTTTACAGAAAATCTCCTGAGAATGAAATGAGAAAGAAGAAACCATCTCTGTTCAACAACAAAAGTGGATCAATAATGTCAAATCTGAGGCAGGGGAGTGACACAAGTCCTCCCAGTGCAAATGGCTCTGTTGGATCATCGTCCAACAGTCCTGAAGCGGTGAATGAAGTTCCAAAGCCAGCTGGAGGAAGAAGGCCACAGAGAGAAAATCGAGCTCCGGTGCAGTATGTCTTGAGTGAAAGCAGTGATGAATATTACGAAGATGAAGTTGAGATCAACGATTCTGATTTTGTGGAAGATGATGGTTAAAGTGGGAAAGCTGCTCAATGCACATTGTACGGATTTACCTAGTATTCGTGTTATTCTGATTTTCAATATAATTGTATCTAAATATGGCATGTATGCTTATGCAGGTATTTTGTAAGGCATAAGCAGCTTTCTATCAAACTTCATAAATGCTATTCTCTAGCATCAATGAAATTTGATACCAACTGCAATTGTTTTCACTATCTTTTGTTTTCTTTGGGTCATAATCCTTTCATTCTGCCTTCTGCGATATATATTGTTGAAGAGGAAGAACTTCTTGATCATATTTGTTTGCGGCTGCTCTCCAATCTCGATCCATAAGTGAGCATTCCTTTGATTGCATCTTCTTTACTTTCTGTCGTCTGTAATATTGGTGAAGAGTAAGAACTTGATGACATCTGTTTGCTGCTGCTCTCCAATGTTGATCAATAGTTTGGCATACAGCAGATTGAATCTTGAATATTTTAAAACTGGGTAGCATATGTTAAAATAATTCATCCCACTAGGTACTATATTATTTTTAATTCTTTACAGTTGATTAATGGAATGGATTGGTAGTCTCCCTATCTTTTTACCCCGTTAAAAATGAGTATACATATTAAACACTTTCAGGCTTAATGCGATCTTGTTAAGTTGTATTGCTACGTTATTTTGGCTAGTGTTTAGCTTTAGAGAGCCAACATGACGTAACTTCATGTTTAGAAGCAGAATGTTTACATGGTTTTTATCCGCTCAGCTTGTAAAAGTATGCAATAAAATTTCTATGAATCCATTGTTATCTTTAGCTGTACTGGAATAAATTATAACTATTTTTTGTTGCGTTCTGAGGGATCGAACCATTTAGAGGGGCTATTAATCTTTTACTCTTCTTAGAAGTTGAAGTTTTAGGCGAGTGTAGAAAAGTGATTGGTTAAAAACCAAAATTATTACTTATGTTTCGATTTTTAATATTTGTACAATATTGTTTTTATGAACATTTTTCAAAACATGAGGTAATTTAAAAGTATGTGATCTAGCAACATGATTAAGAAAACATGGCACTGAAACATGAAGTTTTGTAAAATAATTTTATCTTTACAGGCATTTTCAAGCAAGTTTTTAAAACACAAAGAATAATGTGATCTAGTCATATGATCCCCACAATATGATTATCTATGCCACCAGACACATCCATATGCCCTATGTTGTAGCATAAATTTACCCAGTTAATTTTTTGTTTATGCTGCTGGAGAAGAGAAACAGTGGGAAGATGCCCCCAGCCTCACTCAGAAAATTTCAGGCTTTTAGTGCTTTAAAAGCTGGGATTTATTGTTTTTATGTATATATATTTTTATTTTTCATGGTGGGGGGATTAGCAACAGACAGAGACAGCGGAATGTTTAGCGGAGCTGATCTTTATGAATTCAAGTCCCTTCCAGGCACAATCTTTAGTAGAGGGATAACACCTTCATCAACAGTAAGGGATTTATCAGATCCACTACTTAAGGAAACTGCAGCAGAGGAGACCAAAGTTACATCATTGAGTAAAACAGGCATTTTGAACCGTCTGACTTTCAAATGGTTGGATCCTTTACTACATCTAGGATATTCAAGAACATTGGAACTAAAAGATATACGATATTCGCCGTCTGAATATGAAGCATTCACAGCTTAAAGGGCATATGCAGAAGCAAGGAATGATCGTGAAAAAGTATAATCTCCCAATGCTCTCTGCTATTCTTGTGTTAGACTGTGTAGGCCACCTCTTCTTTGCATTTGCATTGCCTGGTTTACATGTGGCTTCTGTAATCAATGGTCTCTGCTTCGGAGTTCAGTGGCCTGTTTTGGCCCATGGAATCAGGATATCAGAGACAAATGAAAGAGATATAAACTCCAGAGATATCAGGATAAGTGAGTATTAGGTTTCACTCAGGAATCTTGCAGATTGACATTGAAATTTGAATGCATTGTCGGCCAATTTTGTTAATTCAATATTTATTTAGGACTGATAATGACTGTTACTCTTCTTGTGAATGTTGTTATCAAGTGCGATATATAGAGAACGAATGCATTGTCTTACCACAAAATTTGTGCAAGCTTTATATCCCTTGTTCTTAGAAATAGTTGTTTTGCTTCTGAATTCAATGGCAAGAAGGACAAGGAATTCTCAAGTTCTTCTTTTGAAGCGGATAATCAGAGCCTTTTTCAAGGTTTTGCCCATACCTATAAGGGAATTGGATATGGCCTTTTTCCAATGAAAGATGAGCCCATGGGTCGATCATGCACGCTCTGCCCCACGGATGTTCCCAAGGGGACCCTGTGCAGTGTATGTTGGAAGTGAACGCAGTAGATTTGTCATCCCAGCAACTTATTTGAATCATTCTCTTTTCAGGGTATTCCTGGAGAAGGCTGAGGAAGAATACGGGTTTGATAATCAGATGAGTTTCACCATTCCCTGTGAGGAAATTCCTTTCCATTATCTGACATCCCATGTTAGCTAAAGAGAAAGCAAAGACAGAGTAATGCACAGCTCAGCCATTGAGATCCAAATGCAGTTGTCGGCCTTCCAGACCATTCTAGATCTTGCAGGGGACCAGTCATCAGGAAAAGACTTCCCCGAAGCATTTGATGCAGCTTGTTTCCTCCTTACTGTTCACGATGAAATCACAGATCGATGGTGGAGCGCAGGGCTCCCAACAAAGCAATTAAACGTTCCAATGGGGTAGATTCTGCTGTCCCGGGAAAATGCAGCATTTGGAGGCAGGAGAATGAAAATGCAACCAAAATATCATGGATAGGTTATCCTCATGGTGTGCAAATTGATTAAAAGTTTTAATAATCCTGCAATACAAATTCTTTATTCAAATGGTGAGATTGGGACTGTGGATGATCCCAAAGCTAATTCTACTTTTATGACTCCATCTTTTCCACGTGAAGGTCCATGTCCATCTAGCAGTGGATCACAGTTTGGTTCAATTCAAAGGTTTGGGTCACATACAAATCCTCAACTAATCCTCAACAGACAAATGCGGATGGAACTGAAACCCTCTGAAATGTTTCTTTGCCTACATCTCCTGCTGGAACTGGCCATGTAGAGTGTTATGGAGGTGTAGAGGAAAGTTATTGCTGGTAAGGAAAAGTGATGCATTTCCCATTTGGAATTCCCATTTGCAATGCACGATGCATTTCGGTAAGCAAAAGCAACAGATCTGGATACGCTCAGCAAACATTTTTACCAGGCATGTGGTTTTGCATTGTGTTATTATGCTCTAAAGTACCTGAGTTCGAAAAACCGCGCTTGTGTTGCACAATTTAGCGATGGCACGACGATGTTTTTGGTGTCTCCCGACGACTTTCGAGAACATATTCTCAGGGTGCCTCACAAAAGTTATATTTTTAGTGCCATGCTCCAGTTTCTGCAACAAAGCAATGCTATGCACCAGAGTACAGTACTGCCATATTCATGTTGAAAGACAACAGATTCCTGTATCCACCCAAATAATGAGGATCCAACGCAATGTGCAACAGAAAATATGCCAAGATCACTTTCAACTCGGCAAATTGCTTCTCTAGAAAGGGCAAACAAGATACCAGATACAGAACTCAATGCCATTTCTAGTGCTGATTATGATGCCTTTGGTAGTAATTCACCAAGATCATCACAACTGTGGAGATTCACAGGCTGCAGTTTGCATGTAGTTGTGGCTGAAGGAAGAGGCAACGTTATTCCAGAAGAAGGTTATGGTCCTGTTTATGTTGCGCGCCCCTTATGGGGATGGTTTGAAGGAAATATTGTCTCTCAGCTATCTTCGATGATGCTGATCGGTAGGGAAATTGACGAGGAAAGTAAAGTACATATATTGATGCGATACTTGAACAACAGAAACCTCCATTCAATTCGAATGGCTAAAATTATGTGTCATGGTCCATTCCCGCTAATACTTCCTAATGGTAAACGAGAAACTGGCCAGAGATATTTACCTAGTAAATATGCATTAGAAGGTCATTTCTTAGCAAAATTTATGAATAGCTGTTATATGACAGCTGGTTAGAATAGGTGGCAAGCAAAGTCACATGACACAGGGACACGAGACATGATGGACATGCCGATTCGAGTGTCGAACACGAACACAACAACTCTCCAGAACCGGACACGTCCGGAAATGTTATATATATATATTAAAAATTAAATATTTCTTACACAAATTCATACAAATTCATTGATTCAAACATACATCTTCATCTAGATGTAGGTTTTACAAAGATACATCATACAATCAAACAAAGTAATATACATATTCATCAATGATCCAATAGGAGAAAGACAAGATACTGTAGTTTTCTCATTAAGTCATCAAAATCAAAATGTGTTATATAGGTCGTACAATGTCAATGGCAAATAGAAATAGCAAATACAAAACAACTACAAGTCTACAAGACTACAAGCCTCAAGGCAGTGCCGCAGTAGGTAGCTCATGAGTCATGAGTCATCAATCCTCATCATCATAATCAACATCACTGTCCTCATCATGATCATCGTGCTCACTACTCTCCTTTGCTGCGTCCTCCTCCTCTGTACCCAATGTCATCTCTGCATCTTCTGGTGTGGAGGATGACCTCTCTACTATATCACCATCATCAAATGTGACAAGCTCTAGCACTGGCTCATTGAGATCCAAGTTGGTTAATGCCAACTCAACACTGCTGTCCAAACCCATATCATCAGGAAAGACATCCCACATCTTTGTCTTTCCTTTCAACCAATCCTCCCTCTGCTTATAAATAAGACGAAGGTTGGTGTGCACATACACCATTGTCTCTGCCTTGGATTGCTCAAGCCTGCTCTTCTTCACACTATACAAATTCCCATATGTGCTTCGATTCCTCTCGCAACAAGAGGATGAAGTCACATGAGATAGGAGCCTCATGGCTAATTGCTGTAGAGGAGGGCTTGTTGCCCCATGAGTTTCCCACCAAGAATAGGGTTTCTTAGCCCCTTGTCTCTAATCACATCATAGCTTGCAAATCACTCAGTGCCAGTGGAAAACTCTGCACAGGCATCCTCCACCTCATCAAGGGATGCCCTATCCTGAAAAATCCTCTTGAATGCATCTTTCCTACTCTATGAGATTTCACCATCCATGTGAGGAGGGAATTTGCGGGAAGGTCCACCATTCAGCCACTCATGGCTGTAGTATTTTGGGTTCAAGGAGCGAGTCAAACAATGTAAAGGTGTGCAATTCTTGTCCCATTTGTTGACAAGAATATACTGTATGGTGGTGAAGGAGGCCTCTAGTGATGTCTCATACTTGGGGCATTGACTATGTAAAATAATGTTCCTTGCAGACTCAATCATGGAATCCCATTTGTTGGAACAGGGTTTCTTGCAAACTGCAAAACTAGTTTATTTTGTATATTTTTGATTATATTGAGTCTAACGCAGGGGTTTTGGGGTGGGTCAAAGCCCCTAAAGCATTGTAAATGGGTCAAGGGTAGACCAAGAGTCTGCAAACCACGGTTTGCGGACCATTGGTTGTGTAGGCTAAAATAGTATAAGTAGTTGAATCTTTTTGAGTTGTAAGATAGGCTAAGAATGATAAGAGATTGTTGCTAAATGTGAATCGATAGATTTGGTCAGGGTTGTTGGGTAAGGTCTCTTGCTGCTGTGTGCGGACCCTGCTACTGTGTGCGTAGGTTGGGTTTTGGGGTATTGTAAGTAGATCTGAAAGATTAATGAATGCAGAAGTATTGTTGACTATTTGAATCTACTAGAATTACTGTGATATGAATCTGTGATGTTTGATTACTTGATATATGCTGCTGTGTTATTGATTTAAGCTGTGAACATACTTGTGTTACTTATTTATGCTGCGATCTGGGTTTGTTCTATTTTATTTCATACAAGAATATCTGGAATAGCTGCGTTATTGTTATGTGAGATCATGATCTGTTGCTTTCTGTGAGTGTCATTGCTGTTGTGCACGTGGATGCGAAGGGAATCTGTAGATATAGGCTCTGTGATACAAGATCTGGTCACTATAAGGGTGAACGCAGCTCTGCTTGACTTACCTACCCTCTCCCAGGGTGCGGAAACTTGGTTCCAACACCCACCCATACTACTTCGGGTGAGACTTTGGCTTGGGCAAACATGTCACTGTCGAAAGGGCCAGTAGTATAGGGTTTTGTTGGCAAACCTTGAACATTCGAACTTGGGTCAGGACCTCTCAAGCTAACAAATGGTTCCGTTGTCGGGACCTAGAGCATTTTGAGAGAGGGATCGGGTAATGCCAAGGCCGTACTGGAACCCTGAGAGAAAGGAAATTGATGAATGGTTTGAACAACAAGTTCAGGAATTTGCCGTAAAAGAAAACCGCAGTGAGAGGTTGACCACCAAAGAGTGGAAGGATAAGTATATTTTCACAGGGATCTACGAGATCTTCTTTGTAACGATTGCGATCGAGCTCCAGGAGTGGCTCGCAAGACTGGTAGAATTTCAGAAATGTTGGAAGGACGAGCGAGTCACAGAGTGGACCCCCGAACTAATCCAACAGTTAGAAAAGACTGATAACACCATCACTCACATAGTGGACCATTGAGTAGATAGTGTGTTAGGAGGATTTGTGACAGAATTTGTCATCGATTAGTTTGTCTCCTACTCTGAAGCAGAGAGAAGATTCTTCAAGGGGTTCCGAGGTAAGTTTCTGAAGACTTTACCATTGCTAATCAAGATATTATTATGTGAAAAGAGTATTTTGTGTAGCCATACCGAGTGAATGACGTTTGATCTAGACGGGAGCACAACGGGAAGTGGCAAATACTACAGAACCAACCTAGAAGGAGATAGATAGGTCTACAGTTTGGTAAGAGAAGTAGCTTCGCAGAGTCCTCCAGCCACACCGCTTTGAAAGACGACATGGCTGCGCACATGAAGTTGCCGACCTTTAAGGGTGTGGGGTATGAAGACATGGATCAGTTCTGGTTTGTCGCAGGGTCGGTATGGACTGCGCAGAATGTAGCTAGTGATGCGGTGAAAAGGGCACAACTGTCCTTTGCCTTCGAAGGAAGAGCTTTGGATTGGTACATGGGATACATTGGCCAAAATGCAAATGCAACCATTGAAGATATTAAGAACGCCCTAAAACAACAGTTCAAGAAACCTAAGTCCTACTCCCAAATTGTGGTTGATCTAAAGGATTTCAAGCAAGGGCCTTCCCAATCTGTGTGGGAGGCTAATTAGCGACTAAAGAAGGTGATCAGAGAAGGGGGATTCCAATATGATGACAGACGGCACACATAATAGTTCATTGCTATGTTGCTACCTCACATGGTGTACCTATAGGGCACCAAACTTTCGAATCGTAGGAGAAAGCCTTGGAAGGTGCTATGAAGTTAGAAGCTGCACCTCGGGACGAGACTTAGCTGGGCGTCCAACAGATCCAGGGACAGCTGGAAGCAATGCACATAGAGATCCAGAACTTGCAGAAGGAACGAGGGGTAGAGGCTAGCCCTGAGAGATGGTGCATACGATGCTGGGTGAATGGCCATACCAAGGATAACTACCCTCTGTTAGCAGAATATATGCAAGCTGGGGGACCTAGCCCATTGCACCCTAGGGAAGCTGTGGGACCCAGTGGGCCAGCGCTATGGTGTGATGATTGTCGCGTCGCGCGGCTGCACAATACTAACCACTGTCCCCACCTTATTGCGTATGTTCCAGAGGTAAAGCAACAATGGTGTAGGTTCTACAGATTGGTGGGACATGATGAACAGAACTGCCAGGCATATGATTTGATGATTGATCGAGGAAACTTATATAGAGTACAGTCAGACCTTGCGTTGCCAAGAACCCTCGCAGGCGTAGGTGGCTCCACATCAAGGGGCAGGGGAGGGGGCCAAGGTGGAAGTGCAGGTCGGGGATGAGGACAACTAATCTGTTATAACTGCGGAGAAGCAGGACACTTTGCAAGGGACTGCCCGAACCCCACTAGGCAATCCTGCCGATATTGCAGACAGTTGGACCATGCGATTGAAGATTGCCCAATCTTGATAGCAAAAATGCAGGAAAAGCAGTTGACGCCTATACAAAATGTGCAGAGAGTTAAGGCTGAGCTGCAAGACAAAGATCCAAGTGTGAATGTGGTGACATGCAGTGGGATGGCCACTAGGGGGCCTGAGGAGGAGGCTGCGATGGAACCTCTGATCCGACAAGTAATTATCAAACAAAAAGGCCTGGACCTAAAAAAGGGGAAATAAACATTTATCACAACTCACAAGGACTTTGCTGATGCAGAGGCAACTACTGCTTGGCCACCTGTGATCCTCAAGGCAGATGCAGAGGTTGAGCCCTTTTTGCAGGCATGTATGAAGTTGCTGTGCAACCCAAAGGCTGTGGAGAATCTTCAGGCATTAATAGATAGTTGCGCAGCGCGACCCAATCTAACCTCGGAGGTCAAGGATATGCACAAGCTATACAGGTATAAGAAACGCACCGGAAGAGAAATGTGGTTGACTGCATAGTTTGGTGACTACGAAATGAGTCAGGTTATTTTGGACTTAGGGTTAGATGCGAACGTGTTACCTAAACAGACTTGGCAACGAATGAGAGAGCCTTAGTTGGAATGGTCCATTATTCAGCTGCACATGGCAAATCAGTAGAAAATCATCTTGCTAGGAAGGTTGTCTAAAATTACGGTGGATATCGCAGGAGTAAAGGCTTGAGCCAACTTTGAAGTAATTGAAATTGTAGAAGATGTGGACCCCTACCCTGCGCTCTTAGCGCTGGACTGGGCCATAAATATGGGCGGTATCATCAACCTCAAAAAGAGAAGCATGGTGCTTGAAAATAATGGTACATGGGTGATAGTACCATTAGATCCTGCGGAAGGTGAACGATACACAGAGTCGGTGCACGATGAAGAGGAGGTGGATCACCTTTACAAGTTGACTGCGCAGGACAAAGATTGGATCAACCCCACGAAGGAAGGAGTACTCTACTGGGAAAAAGACAATGAATGCTTCTTTGACTCTGATGGGGAGATGGAGAATTGGCAAAACCAGTTGCATGATGTCTTGGCGCTGCGATGTCTTTGTGTCACAAGGGACTTTCGCTGCATTTCCTCAGAGGTAAGAGACCTACCCTATGATGGTTCTGGTAGCATTAAGGAATTTTTGCGAGTATTCGAAGCCGTGGTTCCCAAGGGATGTAGGCTACAGGTCCTTAAGCTAGCCATGCATGGAACATTTGCGCGCTAGTGGGAGACGCATGAGGAGGCATTCCAGGTTTGGGATAAATGCCAGGATATGATGATCCTGTGATTTGAAGCCCCAACTGGCGTACGGGTCAAAACATTTCTTGGATCGGAAGATCCATGCGAATATCTGGTTGCATGGGAAGAATAGTGGTGTGACAAGACGACTAAAGAGTGGGTTCGCTTGCTGATTCATGACCTAGGGCTGCTTCCATCTGCATGGTACTTAGAGGCGGAGCTACATCGACGCACTTGCCACTGGGGGACGTTGAAGGAAGAGTTCCTAGGAACATTTGGGTTAGTAGTCGGGATCGTGGCGCTTGACGCAGTCCTGCGAGACATTGACACTAGGGTGTGGGGTGAATCGCACCTGTTTATCGCATTGGAATTACCCACATGGGAAACACAGATACCAAGCATGGTCAACTACCGTAGCCTAGCCCCAACAGTAGGGTAAGGATGATTCGCGAGCTGCTTCGGACTCCGAATCGGAAGGGGTGCACACGACTACTGGGCCGCTCAGGCTGCGAATGGGTAGCAATGGGACGCACCCTACGTTGGCTAAGAATAAGGATGCAGATACACAAGGCAGAGTTATCGTATATTCAACGACTCTCACAACAAGGAAACAACTGCGGTCACTCCTCGGCCATGCAGGGTATTACAGAAAGTTTGTTTGGGAATATGCGCTAATTACAACGCCTTTGAGAGACTTGTTTACACAAGGGGTTTGGTTCGGTTGGGATGAAACCTGTCGGGAAAATATGTATTTGGTTGTAAGGTACCTAAGGAACAAGCCTGTGTTGGGGGAGGATGCGCAGAAGGCACAAGTATTTGACCCAAGCATAGCAGGAATGTGGAGCGCACAGGAGATGTGAAAACTAGCCGTTGGCACAATAACAGTTGGTATGAAGCCAAAGTTACCGTTGGAAGGCGCGGCCCCCTGGCATTTAATGAGGCGGATTTTGAGGACTTTTGACCGTTTATCTGATGGTAAGTTCCAGGTGAAGTTTACCCTACCGTTGGATGGCTACAAGCACTATAAAAAGGGCAGGGTAGCTCAGATAAGGGACCCGCCTCACTTGCATAGACTATACTTCTCACCTTTGTCTCGAGTGAACTTGAGCTATATGATTCTCCGGGTCTGCACTGTCCCTTTCATCTCTGATTAGCCTACTCCTTCTGACAGTGGCCACCTAGAGCTAGGATTCCTTTTTCACGCTAGGATGACGGCCATGAACCTTGCTGAACCCTCAGTACCAACAAAGCCAGAAAGCGAGGACGTAATGGAGATTGGGGTTGAGGATGAAGAAGTGCTCTCTACACCAGTCACAAAGAAGGGAAAAGAGAAAGCACAGGGCTCGGGGAAGCCCCCGAAAGTTGCAAAATGGGTTGCAGGGAGACCTAGGACTTCCCCGAGGCATGCCAAATCTCCACGAACAACACTTCAGGATCAGGATGCACAGGAGGAGGCTTAGCCCGCCAACCCGATCAATTGGTTATCCCCCTTCATTTGACTGTGACGACCGTCAACACGCACGCCCAAAAACTTGGATTGTTTGCTCACCTATCTGCAAACACCGCTAACCCCGGGCGAAGTCCCTGTTATCAGCGATCCTTGTGAGAGGCTCCACGAAGTTAAATTCGATGATCACGACTTGGAAAATTATGAAGCCTTCCCTGAGCTGGCCCCTGCGTGATACTTTGACACAGTTTATGCGAATGATGGGGTCATCGTCATTCCTCAGCGCTGGGTATGTGGATTGGCCGGATCCGGGCTCTTGAACTTGTTGCGGATGCCCCATTTTGGCCATTACAATGTCATGGACCCGCTAGCCCGATAGTTGCTCGCCTTGATTCATGATGGCTGCTTATGGATTCGGGACCGAGTCCCCATTGATGTTGCGTTAATTCACCGGATTATAGGCCTTCCCATGTAGGGGCCGCACCCTCTGGAGTGGTTGGGCAAGAAATATGAAGGCGAGACTATTGAATTTGTGCGCCAAAAGTATAAGGTGGAGCGGAATACCTGGGGCTTTATCATCAGATCCATCAGCGAATGTGCTACGCAAATGGGTACCATGCTATTAGCATGCAAGCTAATGCGAAAGTGCCAGGCCGCAACTGTCCCTGCCTATGTCATTCGATTAGCAGGCTAGTGTATGAAGGGGGTCTGCCTTAATTGGGCCCAATATTTGTGTGACGAATTCCTGACCAACGTCAGCAAATCTCAGGAACAAGGGAAGGCCTTTTGCTATTCTTGGCTACTGCTCCTTATAGCACTGATTGCATGGGAGGCCCCTGAGGAGTCGGTCCTCCCCCTGCTCACCCCAGAGAGCTCGCTTCACCCATCTATGGGACTCCAAGGACGCACATCGCGTGGAATATAACCAGTTTTTTGGGTCCTATTCCAGAGCATCTTGGCCACAACCATCAACTCTCGACCACGATTGTCCCCAATGGTGTACAATAGGTACAAAAGTATTGTAGCATTCCAGGTTACGATGCACCACATACAGATCCGCAGCCTCAAGGGTAAAACCTGGATGTCCCTCCCGTATATGGTTGCAGATGAAGACATTGACCGTGTGATTGAGCTATGGCCTGTTGCCTGGAAGATAGGCTTCAAAACCCCTACCAAGGAGACCATAGAACCAAGCAAGCAGGGCTTGGAAGCAGCGACGAAGAAGAACGCGCAGCCAAAAAACACCAGGGCCGAAATCCAGGTAGATTCGTTGCCAGAAGTAAACCTCGGAGGAACAAAGCGAACAGGGGAGCTTGACAAGGGGCCCCGAAAGAAGCAGCGCGCACAACGAGGAGAATATGATGCGAGGGTCACACTAACCTGGGTTAGATTTCACCATCCATGTGAGGAGGGAATTTGCTAGAAGGTCCACCATTCAGCCACTCATGGCTATAATATTTTGGGTTCAAGGAGTGAGTCAAACAATGTAAAGGTGTGCAATTCTTGTCCCATTCGCTGACAAGAATATACTGTATGGTGGTGAAGGAGGCCTCTAGTGATGTCTCATACTCAGGGCACTGACTATGTAAAATAATGTTCCTCACAGACTCAATCATGGAATCCCATCCCTCATAAACCTCTCCTAGGATGGGTTGGTTCGTATCTGCAAATCGAAGCAAGGAAATGATAGGGTCCATGATCTGAATAAGTAGATCTACCCTCTCCCACCAAGCATCATCCAACACTGTGTCCTTCACTCTTTTTAAGGCTGCTTGATTTGTCTTTCTCCAAAAAGACCAAAACTCTGAAATAACCATGGCCCCAAGAGTGGTCTTGACCTCCCTCAACTTCTTGAACATGATGAATGAAGAGGCAAACCGTGTATTCGTAATCTTCAACAATGATAGATTGGTGTACTCCTTGTAGATAGTGAGGGAATTTGTATGGTTTTGTATAAATTTGCGGATATATAGTGCATTCTCAATAATGCTTCCAATCCAAAGCACATTAGAGGCAATATATTTCAGTGCTAAGTTCAATGAATGGACAATGCAAGGTGTCCACAATCATGCCAACAACATTGCAAATAGGTGCATTATCTGTAATGATTTGCACACTAGAATCGACATCTACATCTTCAATAACTTTAATAAATAACTCACCCATATATTTTGCATCCTTGTATTGTCCAAGTGCATCCATTGATTTCAAGAAAATTGGACCATTCAAGGAAGACACCATGAAGTTGATGAGTGGGTCCATCCATTAGAAATAATGCTAACCCCAAATGTTGGCCATGTTGATTTAATAGGCTCAAGCATTTTGTCCACCTCTTTCTTTGCCTTCGTCAACAATGTGGTTCTAAGCTTCTCTGACCCATGAGGACATACCCTGATGGAGCTGTTTGAGTTAGAGCTTGGCACATCTCAATAAATAGAGATGAGCATGTAACATTGAAGGGTATGAAGTTTTGATAAAAAATAATGCAATGGTGAGATCAAGCTCTTCTCCCTTCTCTTTCTGGAAAATCTTGTCCATTGGACCAAGTGTAGTTGCCTTTCTTTTTGCTGCTTGTCTCCCACTAGAACTCTCAAATGGGAACTTGTTGCTGCTTTCCTCAAGAATGGAAGGGGGTCATCATTCTTGTTTTGTTTTGTTTTTGATGCCACATTTTCCACACCAACATATGCCTCTTTGCTAAAGGCACCTGTGTACAAGCTGCAATTTCACAACTTGGCAAAGCCAACAAATGAGCTTTCACACAGTAATATGTGCTCATGAAATGGCTGTGGCAAAAACTGCATTTCCAAGAAACATTGCCTCCTCTCTTTGCCTTGCTGCCTAGCCCTAGCTCTCTTGTCACATATTTCCACAATGGATATTTGGGGTCTTGAGTTTGTTTTCCTTGAACATTTGAAGCTAATGTTGCAGCTCCATTCTAATAGATGGAATACTTGCAGACCCTTATGAAATAGGGACAGAAGGGGCATCTCCAATGGGGACATTCTTCCCCTTTCTTTGTCCCTTCCTTGCTGCCCTTGATTGAGCCATGAATGCTACAAAATAAACAAAAATGCACAAATTTGTAAAACATATGCACATGCAAACCAAATGCAAAAAAATAGAGAGACAATGCACTTACCGGTTGCTTGAATCTCCTTGAAATTGCTTCCTTACTCCTTGCCGCTCCTTGCTCCTTTCTCACCTCACACACAAAGACAAAGTGAGAAAACAAAATAAAAATAACTTATTTTATAACGTTGGACGCTTTTCCCTGCTAAACGAGTCTGGCAAATCAGGATTCGATCGTGTCCTGTATGGACACGATCAAATTCGGTCAAGGGGACACGAATCCGTAAGAATCGTGTCCGATTCGACCGATTCGGGACACGTGGAGGGTGGAGGACGAATCTAGTTTCATAGGTGACAAGTTTCCTTCATTTTTTAGGCAGTTGAGACAACACATAGCTGTAGGTATCAAGTGAATTTCTATTTTTAGAAATCTGTTTCATGATTCTAAGCAATAGCCTAGGTTTGCATTCTTGAGCACCTTGCATTCAATAGATTTAATCAGAGAATCCCTGTTTCAACTTGTGGATGACTGTCTTCTTTTGTGAGTGTTATCTTTTGTTATGTTCATAATCTATTCATCTGAGCATATTTAAGTTATATGGAACACTAGAGAGGCCAAGTTGAGGTGATGCTATGTTTGACACTGAGACTATAGCATAGATAGGTTGTTTATGTTATCCCTCTGCACTCATAGATTATCACCTTGATTTCATATGATTTAGATATGTTATTTGTTGAGCCATTGAATGCCATTCCATGTGCTTTCTTTCCATAACAAATTGTTGATACACTGAAGTTTGGTGTAAGGTTGTCTATTATATTCTTGCCATCTTCCTGCCATCACTTTCAGTTCATTGGTATCTATCAAGGTTGAGAGCAACATGCCTTTTGGTTAATCCTATGGGAGATTGTTCTTTACACCTTGAAATAACAAGTTTAACCCTTAGCAACCAACTTTAGAAAAACCCCATCCTGATGCCTTGACACACTTGCTTAGGCAAAAACTGTCTACAAGAATAACACCCTTTGTGTTATGTATTTTTCATGTCAGACCTGATACGATGAGGGCATTTTTTAGGCATATGCTTTTTTCACAAGACACATGCCCTCATTGTGTCCTAAAATATGGACATCTGTCCTACTAAATAATGGGCTGTGACCCATAAAATCATATTTTTCTCTTCATAAATCATTTCACTTAGAGGTTGGGGGTCTAAGAGGTTTTGCACTATAGTTAAGGGTTATTATGCAATGTTAGGAGGGACTCCAAGTGTTGAATTTTTGTAGCTAAGGTCAATATTCAAGTCAACAAATTCAAAGGAAAAATAAGTTATTATTATGAAGTTCATGTAGGTTCCAATCTTTCAGGTTGACCCCACCAATTGAATGGGTTTGACCCTAGGTCAAAACCCACTTGCTTTGAACCATATATATTGACCAATCGACCTTCTCCATTGGGCATCAAATCAATTAAGATCATAAAGTCAAGAAGCTTTCTATTCACATGTGCGAAGGAGAGAGAGGAGAACTGAAGTTGACCAATGAAGTTTGACCAGTGTTGGATTTTGTTTGACTAGCTTTGACCAAGTCTAGTTCTACTTTGTTTGACCACATCTTTGACTGATCTCTTGATTGAAGTTCTAGGAAGAAAGTTGACCAAAATTTTGGGGTTTGACTGAATCTGTTTCTAGATTGTTTGACCAGTGTTGACTATAGGTCAATTGAGGCAATTTGATTGAATTTCCTGAGGTAGTTGCAGGGGTTGAAATTCACCTTGTTTGACCACAATTGACTAGAAGTTGTAGAGGTCGAAATTCGGCTTGTTTGATCAGATTTGATTCGTTGTTCCATAAAGTCAGATTCTCTCTATTTTGACCAGGTTTAACTTAGTTGATTTATTTGGTCAGGTTGACCAAGTTTGACTGCAATATTCAGATTGTAAATTTTTGTTGAATTGGACAATTTCTCTTAAGAAAAAATTGCTACGGTTTTCCCAAGGTTATGTTTCCTCATGGTAAACTTTTTGTCTCTTGTGCATGCATATTTTACCATGATCTCTAGTGTCCTACAACATTTGTGGTTGAAATTTTCTAAACTATAATTTCTTAATGATTTGAAGTAAGAAAAATATCATTGAAAGTGATTATATGTGGAAGAAAATTGCGCTTGTCTTTATTGCACTTGTAGAATCAATACCAAGTGCTGGGTAAGCATATTTGTTCACCAGTCTTCAACATTTTTCCTACAATAATCTATTTTCTTCATTTCATAGAAATCGTGGATCAATCATCAAGGGCATCTGACAAATGGCAAAGGAAAGGGAGGAATGCCCCCATTGATGTTGCCACCCTCCATTTTCATCAGGGTTTACTAGTGTTCCATCTACTAGAAGTGGGGCTACAACAATAGCTTTAGATGTTTAAACAACCATTATTTCAACAAGACAACATAATCAAGAACACAAATATTCAGTGTAGAAGTATGTTATAAGACATCAAGGGCTCTAGATCGAACTTAAAGGAGGTAATGTTTTTTGGACATGGAGTTTTTGCCATAGTGAATTGAAGAGCACCTACTTTCGAGTTAAGGGCCATTTGTTGGGCACATCTTATTTACTTGGAGCATGTCCGGGAGTGACTGCATCCAAACAAAGAAAATGAGAGAGAGGCCAATGTTGGTGTGGTGATTTCTCAAAGCTAATTTCCTAGTGCACTGAGATATTTGATTAGAGAAAAAGGCATATCCAAATCTCCTCCAAATGTTTAATAAAATGCTAAGGCTTCCTGAAGTTGATAATGTTTTCAAAGTAGTTAAAGTTGATGCTTTCTTGGCGAAGTTTAGTGGAGGAAATGCCCCGTTGAAGCAATTTATAAAGAACCATACCAAAGAGATAGTGAATGCCAGCGAAAATGAGGCATGCGTCATCAACATCCCATATGGAGAAATTTCTTGGTTGTTCATCTAGGGATTGGGTCTTGAATCAACATATTATGTTCCTTTTCATATGTTTTACGTTATTGTATACATGAAGCTCATGTTTTTTCCACAGGGAAAATCGTAGCTTCTATTAATAAAAATAAAAGTTACATGTTGTATATGCTAAGTGCATATTCAGATCAGCAGTGAAGCTATCAATAGATAGTAGTAAAGTAGCAAAAATAAAGACATCCGATAAGTGCCTCATAAATACATGCTGTGGATCAACGATCAATAGTCTATGTACAAAAATACTATAAGTAATTGTAAGCAAAAAAAACAAAAAACAGCGGCAGCCTCTAATGGGGATTCACCCCATCCAATGATCAGGTACAAATGGACGAGGAAAGTACTGATAATATGCATGATCATTCTGCTCTTGAATCTCCATGTGTGCGGTCAATAGGCGTGTCACCTCCTTGGATAGGAGATCGGAAATCGTGTTCCTCTCCCTGTAAATATGTTGACAAGAAATATGATCAAAATATGCTTTGTGCTGAAGTACTTCATCCAAAATGTTCTGCAGTGTGTGTACGTGACAGGTTGTTTGTTGATTGAAACAGTCAATGATAATTTTGGAGTCACCACATATTTTTAGATCATGAACATTTTTTGTGATGGCGAATTGAAGGAGGTATAGTAGACAAGAGAGTTCAACATAGTTATTGGTACCACTTCCAAGTCCAATCTTGACTTTGTAAAAATGATGAGGTGTGTGATGAAGTATGAAACCACCACCACAACCATGTATTTGTGTAGATCCATCGAAATAAGCCCAAGGATGGGATATGTCAATAATCTTAGGGGAGATAACTCAGAGCTGTGGAGGAGGTGGATCATCAGGTATCGAGTGGTAAATGGAAATAATGTAGGCAGCAGATGAGGGCCAGTGATATGGTGTATTATGGAAGATGGTCCGGTTGTGGGCCATCCAGATGCTCCAACAGATTAAGATAGGTAAATTACACAGCTTGTGGGGTTGTGCAAATATCCACCGAATCCCCCATGCATTTGTAAGAGAAAGCTCCTCCCAACGAAGATTATGATTAATATTGGAGTTGATAAGGTGCCAGAGTTCATGTATAGCATTACAGTGGAGAAAAAGATGTATTGTATCTTCAACAGCCACATTACATAGTGGACATCTATGGGGATCAATATGTGATATTTTCTGGAAGTTGGCCCCATGGGAATTTTATTAGTAAGAATGCACTGCATGAGGAGCTTAGCTTTTGCAGGTCCCTTTAATTTCTAGATATTGCACCACCATGGGAGTAAGGATTCAGGCCTATGTGATCTATAAATGTGAATATACCCCTCTTTGTGATCCAGGTGGATATTGGTGGTCACCCGCCTATTCCACTTGGGGCTCCACCATTGTCTATTTCAGTTTTTAGTTTACTATTTTTAGCAGTTTTTTGGGTCCTAAACTTCCGGAGCCGTTTTGAGGCCCTAAACGAAGTTTTTTGGGAAAAAGGAGAGCAACATGGGTCCATGGACCGATGTTGCTCATTCCAAATTTGTAGTCCTCGGATAGATCTTTCTAACGAGGTATGGTACGCGTCAAACAGAGATCGTATGCCAAAGTTACGCCCATGGGAAGTTGAAACACCAATTTACCCAAACAGGGCCCATAATTTTGGCGCTTCATCTCCTAGGGTTAGGGTTTTGGCTGTTTAGGATTTCCCATTGTTTCTAAATGATAAATAGGCCCTCGAGCCTCATTGTAACTCAGTTCAGAGGCCTGTAGCCGCCACATCTCTTCTCAGAGATAGCTACCAGCGCCCTTGCTAGTTTTATTTCCATTCTGTCTGTAAGCAAATTTCAGTTCTTTGATATTAATGAAATGAAGTGTTATTTTCGCTGCATCTCTGTATTTATGGTTATATGTTTATTTTGTTGCGTTCCTGCATAAATCCGGATCAGTGGTATCAGAGCGGTCTGCTTTTTCTCGATCCTTCTTTGCATGTCCCCAACGAGGTCGGGGTATAAGGAGCTAGGGCTTGATCTGGTGGAACCTTTGCAAGATCAGCCTCGCAAACCTCGACGGACACCCATGGGGGACGAAAAGAAAGATGAGGGAGCGGGAGATCCTATCAAAATATTGCTCGAGGAGGCCCTCGAAAGACAAAGGAACGTGATGATGGATAACTTTGCTCAGATCCTTCAACGGCTACCCACCGGCAGCGCATCTGCATCTAGCAGCCACTCTGGAGGCGCGACTCCTTTTAAGGTACAAGTAAATTTTGACATTCCCATATTTGAGGGTCAAATAGACGGATGCCGTAGATAGATGGTTGAATCTGTTAGAAGGATATTTCTCGGTTCATGACTTTTCAGACCGGGAGAAGATTATTTTTGCACTCCTCAAAGCTACCCCCCATGTTAAGGACTGGTGGGAAACCTACTGTGAGAACAAGGACCAGACAGAACCCTCTCTGTTCTCGGCTGTACCAACTTGGAATTCTTTTCGAGACGCCGTCAAGGAACAGTACTATCCCGTAGGGAGCTATGAGGACAAGTACATACAATGGACCACGCTGCGACAACAAAGGGATCAAGATGTGCATGAGCTGACGAATCTGTTCCATACCCTGCGCACAAAGTTGGGTATCAAAGATTCAGAGAAACATCTGGTGCTAAAGTATCGCAGCTGTCTGCACAAATACATTCAGGAGGAAATGGAGTTCCTTGACATCTCCTCGATTGGTACGGCATACCGGTATGCTGCCAAGATTGAGCAGAAATTCAAGCAGAAGAAGCGAGACTTTGGATCTGCGAATCAAAAGCAAGGGAAAGGTGCTTCCAAATCGCAGAACAAAGGACAGAGCCAAGGCATGGTGGCTAAAGACAACTCATCGAAGCCACAAGAAAAGAACAGCACCGCAAAGCCAAAGAAGGACACGGGAAAGTGGTGTGAGTTCCATAAGAGCTCCACTCACAGCACAAGTGAGTGTCGGGCCAAGCAGTCGCTAGTGGCCGAGATGAGGGCTTCTGAGTCAGATGCATGCTCTGACTCCGAATCAGAACCTGAAAAGGCAAATGAAAAAGGGAAACAGATTATTGATGCGGAGCCCAACGCCACTTTTGCCACTGCAAAGATCCAAAAGGAGGAACCAGAAGATCCAGAGGAGGAGGAACGTCTCTTCCACTCCCAGATGTGGGTAAAGGGCTCCCCGGTACAGTTCATTGTCGACAATGGGAGCCAAAAGAACCTCATTTCAGCAGACGCCGTGAAGCGGTTGGGCTTGCCGACCACGGCTCACCCACATCCATACACCATCGGGTGGCTTCACCAAGGACGAGATCTCCGCGTCAGCCGGCAGTGTCGCCTTCCCTATAGCATCAAGCCCTTCACGGATGAGGTACTATGTGACGTTGCTCCTATTGATGTTTCTGATGTATTATTAGGACAACCATACTTGTGGAAGCGTCATGCTGTGTATGAGTCTCGGCCTCGTGCTGTTATTGTTACTTTGGGAAATAATTTGTACAGGATACCGGAGGTACCACCTCCTGCTGCTATCTCTTTGGTTACTGCAAAACAATGCAGTAAGCTCATTTCCCAAACCAGGAAATTCGTTTTCCTGATGATCCGCCCCCAGGGCAAGAAGAAGACTATGGCCACGACCTCCAGACAGGGCTCCTCTGCACAACAACAACAAATGGATAAGGTTGTGGAGGAGAACGGGGACATATTCACCTCACCCACAGGGGTTCCTCTGCACTGTCAGGTCAAGCACCCGATTGATCTGACCCCCGGTGCGCCGCTGCCTAATGGACCGATCTATCGGCGCTCTGTTCTGGAGAATGATGAAATCAAGAGGCAGATTCAGGAGCTGTTGCAGAAAGGTCACATCAGACCAAGTTCATCGCCTTGTGGGAGCCCGATCGTGTTGGTACAGAAGAAGGATGGGACGTGGAGACTCTGTATTGACTATCGGGCGCTGAACAAGATCACTGTCAGGAATAGGTACCCAATCCCACGGATTGATGACCTTCTGGACCAACTCAAAGGTGCAAAATATTTCAGCAAGATCGACCTGAAGTCTGGGTATCACCAAGTACCAATTGAACCCTCCGATGTGTGGAAGACTGCCTTCAAAGCCAAGGAAGGCCTTTTCGAATGGCTGGTCATGCCTTTCGGGTTGACGAATGCTCCCGCCACCTTCATGAAGATGATGGATGACATCTTGCGGCCATTCACCAACTCATTTGTAGTGGTGTACTTGGATGATATTATGATCTTCAGCTAGACTTGGGAAGAGCACCTTCACCACATCCGACAAGTCCTCCAAACACTGCGGCAACACAAGTTGTGTGCCAATTTGGAGAAGTGCACTTTTGGCATGACCCGGGTTCAATATCTGGGATACATTATTGATGAAAGGGGGGTGCATGTGGATCCAGCGAAGATCCAAGTCATTCGGGATTGGCCAGCCCCAACCACTATAACAGAGCTTCGCAGCTTTCTGGGTCTTGCTAATTTCTATCGGAGGTTCGTGTTGGGATTCTCTCATATCACTTGGCCCTTGAGTCAAGTCACCCAGGGAGGAGCGAGAGCAAAAATTTTTTGGTCGGAACCTCAACAGAAGGCGTTCACAGAACTGAAAAACTGCCTCTGTTCTGCCCCAGTGCTCACTTTACCAGACTTGCAACGGCCATTTGAGATCGAGACAGATGCCTCTGACTATGCTATTGGGGCAGTTCTTACTCAACAGGGACATCCAGTGGCATTTCACAGTGAGACATTGTCTGACACAGTTCGCAAGTACCCCACATATGACAAAGAAATGTACTCCATTGTGCAAGCTTGTCGACAATGGAAGCATTACATTTTGGGAAAGGAAACAATCATCCATACAGACCACAGGCCCCTGCAGTTCATACAGACACAAGGGAAGTTGCAGAATGATCGCCATCAGAAGTGGTCTACATATCTGCAACAGTTTCATTTGAACATCAAGTATAAAAAGGGTAGCACCAATCATGTTGCAGACTGCCTCAGCCGACCACCGATCGTGGCGCTCACCACTGTGCTCAACTCTTGTGGGCACGAGACTTCTGATTGGCCGCTTCTCTATGAGAGTGACCCAGAATTCGGCCAAACTTACAAGGCACTCTTGGGGAGTACGCAAGTTCCAAATTTTCACCTCCAAGATGCACTTTTATGTCACATGGGACACCTTTGTGTTCCTTCAAGCGAGCGTGCCAAGATGATATGGGAAGCACACTACAGTCGAGTCGCTAGGCATTTCGGGGTCGAGAAAACAGTAGCAATCCTGCAGAAGTATTTCTATTGGCCGAACCTTCGAAAGGATGTTGAGAAGCACATCAGATCCTGCACTGCTTGTGCCATTGCCAAAACGACCATCAAGAAGCAAGGCCTATATACTCCTCTACCTACCCCTAGTTGACCTTGGGAATCCATCTCCATGGATTACATGTCGGGCCTGCCTTCTACTAAGCAGGGAAATGACTGTGTTTTTGTGGTCGTCGATAGATTCTCGAAGATGGCCATTATGGCGGCCTGCAAGAAGAATATCACAGCAGAAGCCACTGCTAAACTCTTCTTTGAACGAGTGTGGGTGCACTTTGGGATCCCACGGTCTATCATATTAGATCGAGATAGCAGGTTCCTCAGCACATTTTGGTCCAGCCTCTGGTCGATGTTGGATACCAAGCTCACCAAGTCCACAGCTTTCCATCCCCAAACAGATGGCCAGACAGAGGTTGTCAACGGAATGATTGTACACATTCTGCGCATGTACAATTCAAAGCATCCACGCACATGGGACGAGAGCCTCCCTTATGTACAACATAGTTATAATCGGGCTCTCCACAGTTCAATCGGCCATAGCCCCTTTCGGGTGGGCTTGGGATTCCAGCCACTATGTCCCATTGACGTAGCCATGCCATTTGCAGCTGCTCAGGCCAATTCAGCTCATGTCCAGTCTGAAGTTGACAAAGCCAGTAGCTTCATCGAGCGCATTCAACACATCCGCCAACAGGTTCATGATATATTGGACAGAGCCAATGCCAAGTACAAAGCAACGCCATGATCAACACCGGGTGCCACACAACTTCCAGGTGGGTGACAAAGTATGGCTACATTTGCAGAAGGAGCGCCTCACTGGACCCCACCGCAAGCTTCGCCCGCTCCGATACGGGCCGTACACCATCACCAAGGCTGTAGGGAACAATGCATTCGAGCTCAGTATTCCACCATTCCTTGGTCTTCACCCAGTCTTCAATGTGGATCGCCTTCGTCCTTACTTCCCACCTCTATTGGACACCTCGGACATTGCATAACAACTCACACCAACTGAATTAAATCCAGACTGCATGGAACAGGCCACCACAGATTGCATCATGGACATGCAAATCAAGAACACTCGCCAACAGAAGATCCAACTATATCGGGTTGTCAAAGCTGGCCAACTCCTGCACCAAGGAAAGTGGTTCACCAGGGACCAAGTTCACAGCAGAAATTTCCTCATCTCATGGAGGAACTTAACGCAATGGGGACCATTGCTTCCTAAGGGGGGAGGAATGATCCAGGTGGATATTGGTGGTCACCCTCCTATTCCACTTGGGGCTCCACCATTGTCTATTTTAGTTTTTCAGTTTCGGCACAGTTTACTATTTTTAGCAGTTTTTCGGGTCCTAAACTTCCGAAGCCATTTTGAGGCCCTAAACGACGTTTTTTGGGAAAACAGAGAGCAACATCGGTCCATGGACCCATGTTGCTCATTCCAAATTTGTATTCCTCGGATAGATCTTTCTAACGAGGTATGGTACGCGTCAAACGGAGATCGTATGCCAAAGTTACGCCCCTGGGAAGTTGAAACACCAATTTACCCAAACGGGGCCCATAGTTTTGGCGCTTCATCTCCTAGGGTTAGGGTTTTGGCTGTTTAGGATTTCCCATTGTTTCTAAATAATAAATAGGCCCTCGAGCCTCATTGTAACTCAGTTCAGAGGCCTGTAGCCGCCACATCTCTTCTTAGAGATAGCTACCAGCGCCCTAGCTAGTTTTATTTCCATTCTGTCTGTAAGCAAATTTCAATTCTTTGATATCAATGAAATGAAGTGTTATTTCCGCTGCATCTTTGTATTTATGTTTATATGTTTATTCTGTTGTGTTCCTGCATAAATCAGGATCACTTTGGGAGTGTATAAACCCTGTTTTGAGACAGTCCATATGAGTTCATCATCCCGGTCAAAAATTATGACATGTGAATCTCTTAATGCATCCAGATAGGCAGTCCAAATCACTACCCATTACGGTTGGAGCTGTAATTCCGAGTGGTCTAACCAACCTTAAGTGAATAGGGTGGTGCAATTTTTTTCGGCAATGTGGTTTAGTGTATGATATCCAACACGATTGAGGGAGTCAATAAGTGCAGGCGGGAGGAGGTGAGCATTGCCGCAACCCGACCAAGGATCCCATCCAATATGAACCCTGGAGCCATTATCGATTTTCCAGGCCAAATCAACACTGATGTGTCGAATTGAGCCCAGAACAACACGCCAAATCATTGAGCAGCTGGGATGGTGCACCAGTAGTTGACGAAGCCATTCAAGTGGGCTGCGGGTGGATGTATTTCTGTATGACCACCCTGGTCCATAAATTGTTGCCAGTAAGAATCTGCCAACGAAGTTTTGCAGCCAGTGCCTGAGCAAAGGTCGGAAGATATTTGATTCCCCATCCACCCCAATGCTTTGGTAAAGCAATATGAGTCCATTTAGTCCAAGCAAAGGTGTGTCCTTCTTTAGCATTGAGCCATATAAATTTTCTACAGATCAACTGTATCCTGTGTAGTATTCCTTTAGGTATCCAAGCCAGAGACATCCAGTATACCAGAATGGCCTCTAATATAGATTTGATATGTCTCAATCGACTAGCCCTTGATAGCCAACGGTGGCACCAGTTGTTCAGTCTTTTTTCGATATTGGTGATAAGCCAATTCCAATCAACAGTTTTATAGCTCACTGGTTTAAGGTATAATCCCGAGTACTTCATTCCATCATAAAATATGGTGAGGGTAAATGGGAATCTCTGCTATGCAAAATGGATCTCATGTGGTGAGCATCCATGACATGTCAATGTAGATTTGCTGTTATTACATTGCATACCAGTGGCAGTACAAAATAGTAGTAGGATGGATCTTACCACAGTATAATCACCAAATGTTCCATTGAGGAAAAGTATGATATCATCAACAAATAGTAGGTGTGTGAGCACACAATTTTCCGAGATGCAAATTCCTTTCAATCTTCCACGGTCCCTTTCATCAATGATACATCTGCTGAGGCCCTCCATGATCAGGAGAAAGAGAATGGGGGGTAACGGGTACCCCTGTCGAAGCCCCCGTTCGACATGAAAGAAATTTGTTGCAGCCCCATTAATGAGAATGCTATAAGAAACCCATAATCCAATTAAAACCCTGTAAATGAAATCCCAGATGAGTAAGAAGCATGCGAATATAGAGCTAGCTAGCTTGATTAAAATCTTTTGCCAGATCTATCTTGAGGATCATCCCTTTGATCTTTTTAGTGTGCATAATAAGTAGTCCTTCTTGTGCAATGCCTATAGCATCATGGATTTGTCGATTTTCAAGGAATGCAAATTGTTCAGGTGAGATAAAATTAGATAAAATAGGTCTAAGCCAATTAGCAAGAATCTTAGCCATAATCTTGTAGATATAGTTGCATAATGAGATCAGACGAAAGTCTTTGAAGGTGGAGGGATGATCTAATTTGGGGATAAGGGCAATGAAGGTAGCATTAAAAGCCTCATAGATGTTGTTGGCTTGAGGGGTCCTGACCTAGGTTCAGCTTTAAGGTTTTTCCAACAAACCCCTATACTACTGGCCCTTTAGGCAATGACCTGCTTGCGCAGGCCAAGGTCTCACCTGAAGTAGTATGGGAGGGTGCTGGAACTAGGTTTCCGCACCTTGAGAGAGAGGAAGTTAATTGAAGGGGGTCCTTCCAGATCGATCAGACCAGTGCCCTATACCGAGACCCTTTAATTGTGTGGCAATGGAATACTTATAGCAAAGCTTATAAATCATGCAATAGTAGATCAATTGGAGAAAAAACATTTAAATCTAACTAGATCTATGCATTTATCATCATATATACTATCACATCCACGTGCGCCTCAACAATCATCAGTATGCAGTGAACATGTATAAATAACACAGTGCGCAACCAATAATCACAACACATAACGCTTCAGTATTTAGAAAAAGTCTTCTTATTCATTATCGTTCAGATCTAGATTACAGACTCTATCTACTAACCTGCACACACAGCCAGCGGGGTCTGCACACAGCAGGACTCAGGGTTTCCGCACACACAGATAGTAGGAGCCCTTACCTAGACAATCGACCAAAAATCTATAAGTTCGTATCTAGCTTCTTTACTTCTTACTTCTCCCCTCTAGACTTGACATATCCATCTATTTATATCATGCTAGCCTGCGCTATCCTATGGTCTGGAAACCATGGTTTGCGGACCCTTGGTCTACCCTTTTGACCCATTACAATTCATTGGGGGTTTTGACCCACTCCAAACCCCCTGCACTAGACTAAATATTACAAAATATTACAAAATTGGACAAAATTGAGGCTAGGAAACCCTGTTCTAACAGTCCCCCAACACAATCTTGTGACTCGTCCCGAGTCACAGTGCCGGCGGGGTCTTCATCATGTCCTTGAGCTACTCCATCATGACAGTAAGCGGGGGAAAAACACGAAGGCTCTGCGTGATGTCCACCAGTTTCTGCGAGGTTGGTCCTTCCGTGGCAGCGGTGACACTGTCTTGAGTCTGGTTCAATTGTCACACCGCCCCGTCTAAGGCCTGAAAAATCTTGAGGGCTTCGTCCGAACAAGGTGTTAGATGGTCGTTGAGTACCTGTTTCTTGCACCAGAGCCCCACAATTTCACTGCAAAGCGCGTAGCTGGTTTGAAGACGATCTAGGCGCTGGGCTGGAACAAGGGTGGTCATCGTAGCTTCTAACTGCTCAGAGTCTTGTTCCTTCTGAGTTAACTCCTGATCGATTTCTCGAAGGAGAGGGTCGTGCTATACCTGGGACCATAATTCCATAGCATTTTCAAGTAGAGTGACGCCCCGACTGATTTGTGACATGATAGTGGTCGTGGCGTCTGTAACCAATGCGTCTCGCTGGGCGCGCACTTCCGAAGGGGTCTCAGGCTGGAGCTTGGCCTGCAATGATGTGATTTGAAGTTCGAACCCAGCCTTGACAACCTGTACCTCAGTATGAGATGCCTTTAGAGCAGCGACCAATCCTTTAACCTTGGCTGGTGGCTCAGTGGAGGCAAGCATGACTTCTGGCATGTCCTCGCAGAGCCAGTTGATCAGTTGTTCTAAGGCAGTTCACTGCGCGATGGTGGCAATGTGTGCGGCCTGGATTTGGGCGGCTTCGACAGCTTGAGTCATAATGGTCTGCTCGGCCTTGCTAATTAAGTTGCCGCTGCATGCGGAGTTCTCAGTGTTGGATTTCCCTGGTGACAATAGTCAATAATTCATGTAGCTGTGCACCAACTAGTCGACCAACATCAAGGTCGACGGAGGAGCACACCTGGACTTGGGTGCACAATTTAGTGGGTTCCAAGATAAAAGCAACACTGGGGAGAGGGCAGATTCGGCTGCCTGCGACGGTTACCAGGGCTGTAACGAGGACCGAATGGCCCGCATGAGTCTGCCTCGCTTGATCCACGCTCGCTTGATTCTGCCTCGCTTGATCTACGCTCGCTTGAATGGTGTCCGCTTTGAGTTGGAGGGCCTGCAGCTTTTCTTGCAAGACTTATATAGCAGCCTTGTTATGTTCTTCCCAATTAATCCATCAATTAGCAGACGCAGTGGTGACAAAATCAACAATCTAGTGAAGGTCATCCTCCGACAGGGTAACCTTCGCATTGGTGCAGGTCTTACTGGCCTTACTCTTATTTCTAGGCCCCTGAGACAATTCGTGGGGAAGTTTGAGACTATGAAAGACTGCCATACCTGCGTCATCAACATCATTTATGTTTTGATCCGACGGGGAGTCTGGTTCTCGCTGCGCAGTAGTGCTTCTGGGGATCAGCTGCTGCGTGGAGGCTGGAATCATCGATTCTGTTGTTGGGCCAAGCGGAACGGTAGGTTTTGACACTGCGCTGTGGCCAGATGTGCCTGCTGCGTCTGGGTCGATTGGCGGGGCTACAAACTTCCACTCTGGCGGCCAAGTGGCAATTACCTGTTCAATTTCAACCTCGGTAGCCATATATGGGAGATTATGCCAAGTGTGATCTTTATGGGCCCGAATTTTCACATTGTGCATGGTTACTTGAAATGCTGCTATATGCTTATACTTGCCACAAACTGTTGGGGACATGCGTGGTTGGGAATCAATGGCCGCAAAGATAGCCCCATTGTAGAGTACCCAGAAGGACTTGTTTTCCTCAACCCGCTTGGGGTCCTTTGATTCCCACAAGTTGGAAAACCGCGCCCCATCACACATGCCAGGTTCAAGAGGGGGGAAGATCATTGCAATGAATTTTTCAACATTGACAAAGCCATCAAAGTGGGGTAGTTCTCTTACCTCTGAGGAAATACATCGGAAGCTCTTTGTGATTTTAAGACATCTTAGTGCAGACATGTCATGCAGTCAATTTTTCTAGTTTTCGATTTCTTTGTCTGAGTTAGATAAGCACTCACTCTCTCTTTCCCAACATAGCATGCTGTCAGCCATGGGGTTGATCCAGTCGTCATCCTAGGCAGTCAGTTTGTATATTTGATCGACATCTTCTTCTTCCCATATTGATTCAGTATAACGTTCTCCTTCCGCTGGGTCCAACAAGACTATTACCCTTGTGCCTTCATTCTCAAAGATCATGCTTCTCTTCTTTAGATTAATGATACCTCCCATGTCAATAGCCCAATATAGACCCAAGAGCATAGGGTAAGGGTCTGTGTCGTCTAATATCTCGATTACCTCAATATATGCGTGGACCTTAACACCTGCAATATCTACCACTACCTTCGTCAGTCTTCCCAATGGGATAATCTTCTGTTGATTAGCCATCCGTAGTTGAATAGTCGACCATTCCAGTTTAGGTTCTCCCATTTGTTGCCAGGTCTGCTTGGGTAGGACGTTAGCATCCGAGCCTAAGTCAAGGATAGCTTGGTCCATTTCGTACTTCCCAATCTACACAGTCATGCACATTTCTCGTCCCATCCTTTTTTAAATTTTTGTATATCTTATTCAATGTTTTCACCTTGGGCTGTGGAGTAATTATTTCTGTGTATTTGTCTATTAGGGCTTGGAGATTTTCTACAGCCTTCTGGTTGCGCAATAGGTTCATACATGCCTGGAGGAAAGGTTTGTCTGCTTCGTATGATTTCAGATCTACCGCTCCTTTTGCGACAGGTGTTTCGTTTTTAGTCACCTCCTTCTGTGCTTCGATGAAGGTTTCTTTTTACCTTTTCAGGTCTAAGCCTTCCACTTTGTCCTCAGCCTTCCGGATTAATGATTCGGTTTCCACGTTTTCCTCAGCTCCTCTAGTGGAAATTCCACTACGCATGATTACATTGATACATGGCCCATAGTCTCGTGGTTCCACCTTAACTCTTTTCACATTTTGCGTAGGTGTCTGTTGCTTTTCTTGCATTTCTCTATTAGCACCGGGTAGTCTTCAATGACATGATCGAACTGCCGGAAATATCTGCAAGACTGGCGTGCCGGGTTCAGGCAATATCATGCGAAATTTCCCACATCTCCACAGTTGTAACAAATCAGCTGTCCGCGCCCTTGACCAACACTCCCCCCTCTTCCTCCTCCCTTTCCTCCTGTGGGGGATCCCCCCTGTCCTGAAGGAGACAGTGGTGATGAGGGGTCGACTTGTACTTTGTATAAATTTATCCTATCTACCATAAGGTCAAGGGTTCAACAATTTTTCTCATCATGGCCTCCAGACGAGCAGAATCTGCATCACTGTTGTTTTAATTCTGGTACATAAGAACCCAACCATCAGGGGAATTTTGAAGTCTAAAATGGGCATCCTAAAAAAATGTACAATCAAAATTCACTTTATGAGAGCCAATCACATTTTAGGGGATGAAATCATCCCTAATGGTTGAGGTGACATTGCTTGAGTTAAAGGTACTTACTTTTCACATTTTCAATGGTGGATAAAAAATCATGGCTAACCATGGTAGTGCTCTAAGTACTTTCAAAGTAAAGTACTCATAATAAATGTCATTTCACACTTTTTGAATAAAATATTATTATTGTCATTTCGTATTTTTTGAAAGAAACAATGCATATCCCTACACAATCTTCATGTATTTACACACTTTTCAATAAATATTATATTTGTATATTTTTATATATCTATATAGTATATTAATTACATGTTATCATTTAATTTAAATAATATACTTTTTAATTAATAGTATATTTTATAATTAAGAATTTATGAATTTATATTTATATTTTATTTTAAGTTATTTAAGTTCAAAGGATAAATGCATTAGTTGTGCAATGATAATGACTTTTTCTTGAAAAGATCATTCTTATTTATAGTCATATCAATACACTTTTTTTATTAATTTTATTTTGGTACAACTTTTGAATTGAATTTAACTAATATGGTTACATGGAATTTGGTGCAAAAAGTGAATTGCAATTAATAAATATTATTTTGTTGGTTTAGCTATTATTTTATTATTTCCTTAGGAGGCCCATTTTAGACCTCAAAATTTCCCTAATGCATGGGTAGTGATCCGTGTTGTGTCTTCCTGCCACCCGACAGTCAGCACACCATAACATAGGACTGCTAGGGCCAGCCATTTCCCTGGGTCGCGGAGGGCTTGTACCCCTAGCCTGCATGTAATCTCATAACAATGGACATTGATCCTTAGTGTGGCCCAATCCATTATAGCACATGCACCAAACATCTGGGTTGGCTTCCTTACCACGGTCGTTTCGAAAGCTTTGAATTTCTAAGTGCATTTCTTCCAATTGGTTCTAGATTTGGAGAGTTGCGAACTCCGTATCATCCCTTGGCGCAACTTCTAACTTCATGGCTATTTCTAGGGCTTCCTTTTTAGAGCCAATATTTTGATGTCCCATGGGCCTATAAAAGTGTGGTAGTAGCATAGAGATGAACCACTCTTTATGCTGCTTATCTTCATAGACAAATTCCCCATCACTGATAACCTTCTTTAACCATTGGTCAGTCTCCCAGACGGACTCTATAGGTCCTTGCTTAAAGTCCTTTAGCTCGACTACACATTGAGCGTATGAATTAGGCTTCTGAAATTGTTGCTTTAGGGAATTATTAATATCCTGTATGGATGCATTCACATGTTGACCAATGTATCCCATGAACCAATCCACTGCCCTTCCTTTGAAAGCTATGGATAGCTACGCTTGTTTGATAACATCATCGCTCACGTTTTGCTCGGTCCATATAGATTTGGCTCCAAACCAGAATCAATCCATGTCCTCGTCCCCTACACCCTTGAAGGTAGGCAGCTTCATGTGCGTAGCCATGTTGTCCTCTGATGATGGCAGGGGAGGCATAGGAGAGTTTTTACCCTTGTGGGGATTCAATGGAGGTGTGGCCGGGGAGCTAGTTCCCCCTTGCGCAACCCCTTCTTGGTTATGATTAGATGACTCCCTATTGAGTTTCAAATCTGCATCATTCCTATACACCTTTCTAGACCTTTTTCATTCACCTGAACCTTCTAAGTTGTCAATATCATTGCATATAAATTATAAAAGAGCATCTAAAATGGTTTTTAACTATGTTTTGTGTCTGCTGTTTGATTTAGATTTTTGCTCATTTAGCTGCGGAATCTTGTCACTTTCCGCAGCCATTTTGTGAAAGTCTATGTTACAGGTGTCTTCAGGCAATTCAAGCCACATGGGCAAGTCAGAAATGATGTGGACATGGATCGTGTCCTATTGGCTCGGGCAAATTCACCTAAGGAGGCTGCAGTCAAAGGTGGCCAAGTGGAAGTCAACTGTAGAGTCCCATGGTGACAGGACTCTGTTTCTCATCACGTGAAGATTTGTATGACCGTTTCTAATTTACGGGAGACACATCAACACCTGTACACGGCTCCATAAGCCGAATCCAACATCCACTCTTCATAGATTTACTCCTCACCGCGGCCATGATGCTGGATCTCTGGACGTGATGGTTCACGTGTCTCTATCAGCACAAACTTTAGGGAATTAGTTATATCATCCTTGTTATAAATAACGCGTTTTCATACGCATAATAGCTAGCCTCCATATAGCTCTGTAATGTAATTGCGTTGCCACTGTGCTGTAATATCATTTCTCTGTTATGACTGCATTTTAATATATAAGAAGACTCTGTTTCCAAGCGTAATTCGTATTTGAAGGCTGTTGCCCGAGGCTGGTGCAGAGGGCCCCTGCACACGCTAAGGTTTTGTGCATTACTGTATAGTTTCTTGTTTTATTTCTTTAAGTTCATTGTGCCATAAGTCATTCATGTGTTTATACATGGCATCTTTCATGGTATTTATGCTTCATCTCTGTTCATAATCTTTCATGCTTTACATTTTACTTCTGTCCATAATCTTTCATGTTTTATGTTGTGGTTAACTGATCAGTGTTCTTGTTTCAGATTACAATAGGCAGCTCGGGCACTTGTACATCTTTTTAAAATGACTAATGACATGGAATCAATATTGTCCTTCTGCTAATTTACTTTTCTTAGTTTTTGTTTAATTCCAGCACTGTTTGTTTATTTCAGTCTTGCACATTTGCTTCAGTAGTTAGATTTAGATATATTAAATTTCTCATGCCATTTTCAGTTACCTCCGAAAACCATAGCTGGACTAATGGTGAGGGATTGAAGTATGAGTGTGTAGTTTGATATTAGTTTACTTTCTGCAATATTAGATATATTAAATTGCTCATGTCATTTTCAGTTACCTCCGAAAGCCATAGCTGGACTAATGGTGAGGGATTGAAGTATGAGTGTGTAGTTTGATATTAGTTTACTTTCTGCAAGATTAGATATATTAAATTGCTCATGTCATTTTCAGTTACCTCCGAAAGCCATCGCTGGACTAATGGTGAGGGATTGAAGTATGAGTGTGTAGTTTGATATTAGTTTACTTTCTGCAAGTTAGAAATATTAAATTTCTCATGTCATTTTCAGTTACCTCCAAAAGCCATAGCTGGACTAATGGTGAGGGATTGAAGTACGAGTGTGTAGTTTGATATTAGTTTCTTTTTCTGCAAACTAGATATCAGGTTGCTCAAGTTGTTTATGGTTACCTCCGAAAGCCATAGCTGGACTAATGGCGAGGGATCAGAATATAAGTTGATGTAATTTGATTTAGATTTACTTTGTTGCAATTCTTGAATTTCTTTAAGCATAGTTTCTTTTGTATTTGGACAGCAGCAAGGATAATGAGTTTCATGATCAATAGTTCACTGTTTGTTTGACTAGAATAGTGATGCAATTTCATTTTCTTTGAAGAATTAATTTTGTCATTGTGTGTTTTAAAATTCTTTTGAAGTTTGGAAAATCATTAGAAGGACATCATTGTCTTGAATATTTGTCTCCATACTTGTCTTTTAGAATTTCATAAAAATCCAAAAACGACAAAAAGTAAGAGATAGGTTATCTTGAACATATAGTGCACCACACTTCATTAGCTTACGAATCCCGGATTGATAAATTAATGTAGAAATTTAAGACACACTAAATTGACCAAACATTTTGGCGCCGTTGCTGGGAAAGTGTAACTAGGTAGCCAATTTCTTAAAAAAAAAAAAAACAAAATAATAAAAGAAGGGAAAACTTGATAACTTCTTGAAGTATGCTCTCCTCTTGCACCTAGTGTGACCTGGAGGATCAGAAAAGAGAGTTATTAGTTCAGTAATTTCTTAAGTATGCTCTCTTCTTGCACCTAGTGTGACCTGGAAGATCAGAAAGAGAATTATTAGCCCAACTTAAAAAAAAAAAAAAAATGACATGCATAGAGCAAGAGATTCTAGGGGAAGGTTTATAGCTAGAGCCAAGAGTTCGATTTTCACAACTCCATCTTCTTCAAGGCATAGACAATATTCACCACCATCTACCCCTAGCCTTAAGATTCTTGGAATTCAAGGAGCAGCTGAATTAGAGGATTCTCCTATACCACCTACTAAATCTCATTTAGAAAAGGAAGAGACTCCCTCTCATCCTCCCTTGATAGAAGAACCAGAGGACTTTAAGGACTCTAAATAAACTATCATGACAGAGGAAATAATAGATGGATTTGGAGGTAGAGGAGGAGGAAACAATGGAGACAACAATAGTGAAGGTAATAATGGAAGAAATAGGGAAGGAGACAACTTGTTTGGATTCCCTATAGTTGATGAGGAAACTCATACAACAATGAAAAATATCTCACCATCTATCCTCCCCAACTTTTATGGATTGCGAAGTGAGGATCCTGAAACATTTATGTTTGAGTTTGAAGTCGTGTGCCGAACCTATGACTATATGGAAGACTCTCAAAAACTCAAACTGTTTCCTTCAACATTGAAGGGAGCTGCTTTGAAATGGTTCATGGGATTAGCCACTCAATCTGTTAGGACTTGGAATGATATGAAACAAACATTTTTGGATAGATACTTGGACTATTGTATGCCCACCAATCACAAGGATGAGGTATTCAAAATGATGCAAAGGGAAGATGAAAACTTGGAAGATTTACTTGAAAGATTTCAATACAACTTGAAAAGAGCAAAGATGAGCAACTTAGATGATGAAACCTTGAAAGCCCTCATATTAAAAGCCATTAGAGATGAATGGATAGATATTTTAAACATGATGGGGAAAGGAGGCATTTCTCAACTTCCACTTCGTGACATAACAGAACTATGTGTCCATCTCTCAAGAGGAAAATCTAAAACAGGAAAAGGGCCTAGGGATCCTTCTCTTATCAGGGCTAACAAATCTGCAACTGGATCAGTAAGTAGGGCAGAGATTGGTAATATGCTTGATGAATTCAAAACTGATATCTTAGGGAGCCTTAGTGAACAACTAGACACCCTTAAAATCCAAAACAAGTAGAAAGTAGAAACAGATGCTCTAGCCATCTTTTGTCCGAAATGTAGGAAGAAAAATGATTTAAGGGAATGTCCCTTGGATGCAAAAGTTGTAGAAACATGTATAATTTTCTCAGAGAATCATGAGATCAAGGATTGTCCTTCAATTCCTGGACTCAAAGTTGTCTTTCAAGAAGACCCAAATTCAGTAGAATCTCTTTGTTTTGTTGCAAGAAGACCTTGGCAGGGACAAAAAACTCAAGGGTTTAACAACCCTATGAATCTTCAAACCCCACCAAATTGGAATCCTTGGCAACAACCTTGGCCCCAACATCAAAATCCATATCAGCCATGGGTACAAGGGATGCAAAATATTTATGGGAGATTTGCTCAATTTTATCAATATCCTCCATCTTTTCAAAATCAACAAGCTCCACAACTTCCAAACCCAAATCCACAACTTTCATTGCCATTTCCACAACAACAACCTTCTCAACAAAATCCAAATCCTCAACTCATGCTCCCATACCAACAAAAGACAAATCAACTTCCAGCTCAGCCATTGCCAAATCCTAACAATAAAAATCCTTAGAATACTTACATGGTAGAAGGACAACAATTTCCTACCTATATGATTATTCCTCTCAACGATGTACAACTCAGATCTGGTAGAGTTTTAGAAAAACCTTCTATAGATATTCAAGAGCAAGATACCTCTGAGGAGGACTCTCTTAAAGTCAATGAGGGTTCGGAGGAAGCATCTCTTCAAAATTCAAACATTCAAAAAGAAAAAGAAAAGTTAACACCCACAACCCCTATAGTTGAGCAACCTGCATCTTCATCTACACCTCCTTTTCCTGAAAGACTACAAATTGACAAGGGGGTGGAAAAACAAATATTGTTGCCTAACTATGATTTTCTAGATGAATTGAAGAATGTTTGTATTAAGATTCCCTTGCTACAAGCCATTCGAGAGATTCCTATTCTAGCAAAAACAATAAAGGAGTTGAGTTTCAAAAGACCAGGAAGGAAACTAAAAGACACAAGAAGAATCCACCTGGTAGGAAAAATTGCAGATATTATGATGGGAAAAATTACCATGCAGAAGTATGTAGATCCAGGAAGTCCAATTGTCAAGACACATATAAATCGGATAGAAATTCCAAACACATTGATTGACTTAGGGGCTGCTATCAACATTATGAGTAGACAGACTATGGAACAACTAAAACTTCCTAACCTTCTTTTTACACCTACTTTACTGCAACTTGCAGATCGATCAATTATTAAACCAGATGGTGTATTAGAAGATATTTCAGTCTCCTTAGATTCTTGGGAATATCCGATAGATTTTATGATTTTGACTCCCAAGAGTAATCTAGGAGGGCACCCACTTATCTTAGGAAGACCTTGGCTAGCCACAGCTGATGCTTTTATTAGTTGTAGATTTGGGGATATGTACATTTCTAATGGTAATTCGACAAAGAAATTCAATTTGTATCCTCCTGCAAAAGCAATCACAGAAGTAGGAGACAATGAATGGGTTGATGATGAGGACACTATACAACCTGTCTTTACCATTTCTGAAATCAGTGAGGATAGTCAAATTCTGAACACATTAGAAAATTTTGAGATATCTTCAGAATATGACCCTACACAATTTCAATTGGAATCTGACATGGAATATTTATCATCAAGGCAAATGTCTCTTTACTCTATGGAAGAATTTGGTAGTTCTACTATTGAGATTTTTCCAGGAAAAACATTGAATATCAACAAACATTTGGAAAAGTCACAACAAGAAGAACTAACCAAAATCTTGCAAAAACATTCTACCGCATTTGCATGGGAGTATACTGACATGAAAGGTATTGATCCTAAGACTTGCATCCATCATATCTATATTGAGGAAAACAGTAGACCAATCAGACAACCTCAAAGAAGGATGAATCCAATTCTTAGGGAGATAGTGAAAGAAGAGCTCCAAAAACTTCTCAATGTAAACTTCATTTATCCAATTTCAGATAGCCGATGGGTTTCTCCTTTGGTTATAGTACCTAAAAAGAATGGAAAATGGAGGGTATGCATTGATTACAGGGAATTGAACAAAGCAACTTTGAAGGATCACTTTCCTTTGCCTTTTATCGATCAGGTATTAGATACATTAGCAGGTAAAAAATACTTTTCATTTTTGGATGGTTTTAGTGGCTATAATCAAATTCAGGTAGCACCTGAAGATCAAGATAAGACCACATTTACTTGTCCATGGGGAACTTTTGCCTATCGAGTGCTTCCTTTTGGGTTATGTAATGCACCTGCAACATTCCAAAGAGAAGTACTAGGAATTTTTTTCTGATCTAATCCATGATTGTGTAGAGGTTTATATGGATGATTTTACAGTTTATGGTAATTCATTTGAAGAAGCATTAGAAAATTTGGAAAAATTCCTTATAAGATGTAAAGAAACAAACCTTTCATTAAGCCATGAAAAATGCTTTATGATTTTTACTGAAGGTATTGTTTTAGGACATCATATTTCAGGAGATGGGATTAAGGTTGATAGATCAAAAGTTGAAGTCATCTCCAAGTTACCTATTCCAAATTGTCAAAGAGATGTTAGAATTTTTCTAGGATTTACTAGTTACTATAGAAGATTTATAGAAAACTTCACTAAAATAACATCTCCACTCTTCAAATTGCTTACAAAAGACTGTGAATTTAAATGGGATCCTGATTGTCAATCAACCTTTGAAACTTTGAAAACAAGAATATCTGAAGCACCTATCTTGAGAGGACCAAATTGGAAACTCCCTTTCCATATTTCTACGGATGCTTCAGATACAGCTCTAGGAGTTGTGTTGGGTCAAAAAGATTTAGTTCCTTATGCCATTTATTATACCAGTAAAAATTTGACTCCCACAGAGTTGAACTATACTGTGACTGAAAAAGAGTTTTTAGGTGTTGTTCATGCAATTAATAAGTTTAGACATTACATAACAGGCTATGAAACTTGTATTCATACTGACCATTCTGCAATTAGATATTTAATAAACAAACCTGTTACTAATGGCAGAGTGACAAGATGGCTCTTACTTTTACAAGAATTCAATATTACTGTGTTGGATAGACCAGGGAAACAAAATACAGTAGCTGATTTCTTGTCTAGGATTCATAATACTAAAGAAGATTCTCCTGTAGAGGATAAGTTTCCTGATGAATACTTGTTTACAGTAACTATTAAGACTCCTTGGTATGCAGATATTGCTAACTATTTGGTTACAGGGAAACTTCCTTCACATTTATTTCCAAGTGAAAAACGAAAAATTATTCAGGAGAGTTCAAAATATTCATGGATTTCTAACGAATTGTTTAAAACGGGGCCAGATCTTGTGATCAGAAGATGTGTTAGGGAAGATGAAATGCCTGATATTCTTAAGGCATGTCATGATGAACCATGCGGCGGACACTTTGCAGACAAAAGGACGGCCTATAAAATCCTCTCTTTAGGATATTATTGGCCTTCCCTCTTCAAAGATGCAAAACAATATGTCAAAAGGTGTGACAGCTGCCAAAGAGTAGGGGAAGCCTACCCTTTCAAATGAAATGCCATTGCAAACATAGGTACTCATTGAACCCTTTGAAAAACGGGCTTTAGATTTCATTGGACCCATTAATCCACCATCTAAGTAAAATAAGTATATATTGGTTTGTACTGATTATGTTACTAAATGGGTAGAAGCCAAAGCATTATTATCTACTACTGAAAATTCAGTTGTTCATTTTCTTTATGAGGATATTTTTACTCGCTTTGGTGTTCCAAGAGAAATTGTGACAGATCAAGGAAGCCAATTCACATCCAACCTGGTGGAGAAGCTGATGGAAGAATACAAAATCAAGCATAGAAGATCTACTCCTTACCATCCACAAGCAAATGGTCAAGTGGAGTCTACCAACAAAGTTCTCGAAAGTATCATCACCAAAGCTGTTCATCTACATAGAAGAGATTGGGCAGAAAGGCTTCCTGAAGCCTTGTGGGCCTACAGAACTACATGGAGAAATACAACAGGACATTCTCCCTATGAACTTGTTTATGGGAAGGAAGTCCTGCTCCCCATTGAGTTCCAAGTCAAGACCTTCAAGATAGCAGTTCAGTTGGGGATGGACTTATCAGAAGCCAAAAAGCATAGAATGGAGCAGTTGAATGAGCTAGATGAGATCAGACAAGAAGCAATTTTAAGAACTGATCTAGTTCAATATCAAAGAGCTAAATGGCATGACAAGTACATCAAAGAGAAGAAGTTTCAAGAAAGAGATTGGGCATTGTTATTTGATTCCAAGTTTAAAGATTTTCAAGGAAAATTTCAGACTCATTGGCTTGGGCCATATGAGATTGACAAAATCTTTAGCAATGGAGCGGTAAGAATCAAGACCATTGATGAGTTTCAAACTCCTCTTATTGTGAATGGCCACAGATTGAAAGTTTATCATAAGCCACTCTCAAAAGAGGAATTTGTCAAAATGTTTCAAGAAAATTTTGCAATCAGGCTGGTACAGAATTCTTCTTCTTCTCCACCAGCCTAGCTTTTGTTCTTTTCAGTTTAAAAAAGAAAAAAATAAAAAAAAAGAAAAAAGAAAAAAAATTGTATAAGCCTGAAAACCAATCACTGATTGGCAGTCTTATACAGAAAATATAGGGTGAAAATCAGGAACACTTGACACCCTATATTTTCCAAAAAAATCTCTCTTTCATTTCACAAGTTTTGTGACCACCCACTCCATTCCATTCCACTTCATTCCACTTCATTTCACTCCACTTCATTCCATTTCAGTTCATTTTATCTATTTCATTCCATTTCACCAATAAAATTCTCTTTCATGACCATTTCCATTTAGTCAATTGTCATCCGTTCATTTCCATTCACCCAAATAATAGCTGTGTCAGTTTCCGCAGCTAGAAGCAGATTCCGCAGCTACCACTCTGTTTTTCAAAAGAATGTACAGCCAGATGTTATTTCCATAATTATGAAATCAAATGCGGGTATGAGGACCAATTATGAAGACATGGGGCATTCAAGATATCAATGAGGAGCAACTAATTGAAGACCAAGGAGAAATGACAAGAATTCCAAGGTATGAGTAAAAATTTATTTCAAATGGCATTTAAAACATATTTTTATATAGTTATAAACCATAAGCTCCATTATGTGCAATGATTGTATTGACAAACTCCGTAACCACTCCATGATCTCTGTACAATCCTCCCACAATCATTGTATTCATTCTCAAACGGTCCCATAATTAAACCTCCAATATTCTTTCAGTAGTTGATTTGACTACGGCTTCTTTCAGCCGCATAAAATCTGTAGCCGTTGTATAAACGTGCTTACATTTATTCTGCAGCCACCAAATTTTAAAACACTGCTGGATGTGTTATACTCCTCCTATTGTTCTATTAATCTCACAGCCGCATTTTCGCCGTGCTCACGTAACCCTTCTCTGTTCCGCTTCACCCCATTTCGTTCTCTGTTACGCTACAGTCTGTATACCCACTCTCTGATATCTACCTACAATCATTGTGCTCATTTCCGTTCATTCAACCGTCCTACTTCCATTGAACCCTCCTCACGCAGGCAAGTTTTTAAAGAGCAGAAAGAAGGATGGGTAAATTGTTGAGAGCAGAACCAGAGGGACCTAAATTCATGGAAGGATACCCGCAAGTCAGGGATATATTGAAGAAGGCAAATTGGCTGCGGTTTATCCAAAAGTTTAGAGGCTACCATAAAGAGGTGACAAAAGCTTTTGCAAGGTCTTTCAATGGCCTGGAGGTAGAGATTGGAGACCTTAAGTTTACGGTGAATGAGGCATCTATAGCATCTGCCATAGAACTTCTTCAAGAGGGTGAACGTTGGTTTAAGAACAAAAGCATTAGTGATGAAGCCTGGAGAGTGATTCTACATAACCCAGGTATGGACATAACTATTTTTAAAAGAGGAATTCCTGTTCATGCTTTGAAAGAGGAATGGGCTACTTTGCTGCTAGTTGTTGAAAAATTTATCACCTGTGAGGGCCATTTTGGGTCAATGTATATGTACCATACCTGATTGCTGATGAATTTTCTAGATAACCAGACCCTCAATCTGCCATACTTTTTATTAAATAGTTTGAAGAAGATGTCTGTGACTGTTCAGAAGCATTTAGGGGATGTAGAACCACATCTATATCACCATGGTCTTGTGAAAATTTTGATTGAAAAACAGTTAAAAGAGAAGAATGACACATGGGAACAATTTTTGATTAGAAATTTATTTGAGGAACCTCAAGAAATTCCTGAAGGTAGTACATCAAGAAGGAGTAGGAGAAAGAGAACAAATGATGAAATTCAAAGTACTCCTACTACTACAGTTGAAAGAACTAGTAGGGAAGAGAGACTGTCAAAAAGGAAAAAGAAAGAAACCAAGGGTAAAAAGCCAATAACATCAAAAGAGAGAAAAAGTATTAAGGCTATGCATCAAACCCCTTCTTTCGAAGAAGATCATCAAGTGTTATCTGAGAGACTAGTTCACCTTCAAGAACAATCATCTATGGCCAAGAAGAGAGGGAAAGGAAAACAAAAGCAAAAAGACAGTGGTCCACAGCGTATAAGAAGAAGTTCCAGGCTTAAAGGGAAGTTGAGGAAAACGCAAACGAAAGGACCCCATTTTATTGATTTGGGAGAAGAAACATCTGAACAATCCCCAGCTAGCCATAGTCCATCTCACTCTCAGTCAGAAATTGAACATAGTCCATTCCATTCCCAGCCAGACGTTGATATGAGCCCTTCTCGGCCAGATTTTGAAGACAACTCTCCTCCACGGAATTTTGGGGACAACCCAATAAAAAAGACACCTGAGATAGACCCAAAGCAACAAGAAGTATATGATTATATAGAATCTTTAGAAAGAGCAGCTACAGGTCCTAGTACTTCGTCCACTCAACCTCACACAACACAAGATGATCTAGTCCAATCACTGAAACAAGAAGTCTTTGAGCTAGAGCTTTTAAATAGACACAATAAAAATGAAAATGAGAAATTGAAGGAACAAAGCAAATTGGACAAAATCATTCATGATAATACCATGCTAAATCTGGGACTATGGCAGAAGAAGAACAGGAAATTGAAGAAGAAATGCCAGAAGTTAAGCAGAGCACTGATTAATATCAAATTCAGATGCTTGATGAAAAAGCCCAGGATGTTGGCAGCACCAAGGAAGAGGAGGAGAGGACTGGATGTACTGGCTGAAGTGTCAAGGCATATGAATTGAAAAAGGATTATCAAAATTTTGGTTGCATGAGGACATGCAACACCTTCACAGTGGGGGTATGTTGAGTCTCAAATCTGCATCTTTCCTATACACCTTTCTAGACCTTTTTCATTCACCTGAACCTTCTAAGTTGCCAATATCATTGCATATCAATTGTAAAAGAGCATCTAAAATGGTTTTTAACTATGTTTTGTGTCTGCTGTTTGATTTAGATTTTTGCTCATTTAGCTGCGGAATCTTGCCACTTTCCGCAGCTGCTGCAACTTTCCGCAGCCATTTTGTGAAATTCTATGTTACAGGTGTCTTCAAGAAATTCGAGCCACATGGGCAAGTCAGAAATGATGTGGACATGGATCGTGTCCTATTGGCTCGGGCAAATTCACCTAAGGAGGCTGCGGTCAAAGGTGGCCAAGTGGAAGTCAACCGTAGAGTCCCACGGTGACAGGACTCTGTTTCTCATCACGTGAAGATTTTTATGACTGTTTCTAATTTACGGGAGACACATCAACACCTGTACATGACTCCATAAGCCAAATCCAACATCCACTCTTCATAGATTTACTCCTCACCGCGGCCATGATGCTGGATCTCTGGACGTGATGGTTCACGTGTCTCTATCAGCACAAACTTTAGGGAATTAGTTATATCACCTTTGTTATAAATAACGTGTTTTCATACGCATAATAGTTAGCCTCCATATAGCTCTGTAATGTAATTGCGTTGCCACTGTGCTGTAATATCATTTCTCTATTATGACTGCATTTTAATATATAAGAAGACTCTGTTTCCAAGCGTAATTCGTATTTGAAGGCTGTTGCCCGAGGCTGGTGTAGAGGGCCCCTGCACACGCTGAGGTTTTGTGCATTACTGTATAGTTTCTTGTTTTATTTCTTTAAGTTCATTGTGCCATAAGTCATTCACATGTTTATAGATTGCATCTTTCATGGTATTTATGCTTCATCTCTGTTCATAATCTTTCATGTTTTACATTTTACTTCTGTCCATAATCTTTCATGTTTTATGTTGTGGTTAACTGATCAGTGTTCTTGTTTCAGATTACAATAGGCAGCCCGGGCACTTGCACATCTTTTTCTAATGACTAATGACATGGAATCAATATTGTCCTTCTGCTAATTTACTTTTCTTAGTTTTTGTTTAATTCCAGCACTGTTTGTTTATTTCAGTCTTGCACATTTGCTTCAGTAGTTAGATTTAGATATATTAAATTGCTCATGTCATTTTTAGTTACCTCCAAAAACCATAGCTGGACTAATGGTGAGGGATTGAAGTATGAGTGTGTAGTTTGATATTAGTTTACTTTCTGCAAGATTAGATATATTAAATTGCTCATGTCATTTTCAGCTACCTCCGAAAGCCATAGCTGGACTCTGTGAATCAAATCGGCCCTACAGCAGCTTTACATCATCACTTCATAGCTTCCTTGACCTGTTTGACCCCATAGCCCAATTTATCTACATCTTGTTATCCAGTTTATGTATTTGATCAGTTTCATCCCTCACAAACTTAAAAACTAGAAAAAAACCAAAAACACACTTCATAACTAGCCTAATATCAGAACATCGCAAGTAAACACACCGACATATTTTGCACTTATAGAGAGAGCCCTCTCTGAGTCCAGGAAGGCTAGGTCCTTGGGCTCCAAAGCTTGGTTTGATGTTACATCGTCATTTGGCTAGCCAATCGGCCAAATCACGGGACCCTAACAAATTACAAGACCAACAATTGTAGGGCCTAACTACAAGGAAGGAAAAACAAAGTCCATGAAAGTAGGACCTCCAACTATCTCAGGCCCATAATTGGGAAAAGTCTCAAAACCACCTAAAGACTTTCCAACCATGCCCTTGATTCTCTTAACCCATAATTGAGAGAAAATAGAGAATTGGTGTGAGGTGGTTTCTCACATAAAACCAATTTCCCTAATTACATTAATGAATAATTTGAGATAAATT